>VWPU01017165.1:0-119373 GCA_013398955.1 Callaeas wilsoni | reverse complement strand
CCGCCCCGGCCCCCCCCCGCCGGGCAGCGCCGGGGACCCCCTCCCCCGCCCGGCCATTCCGGGGCGAGTCCCCCGGCCTCCCCCGCCGTGATTTTTCTCCTGTTTTATTATTTTAATTTTACCTCTCGCTCCTCTTCTTGGAGGGGTCGCTGCGCGGCCTCCCCTCCCACCCCGACTACCAACCTCTTCGCTCCCTTCCCCACCCTCGCAGAGGCGAAGGGGAGTCCCCACCGCGCCCGAAGGTCTCCTCCCTCGCTCATCGCGCCCCGCATCGCCCGTGGGTCCGCGGGAGCTGAGACAAGCAGCCCCCTCCCTGCCACCGTCCTCGGCCGCCCGGGAAGGGGGAAGGTAGGCAGAGAGGGCGGGAGGGGCCGGCTTCTTCCTCCTCCTCCTCCTCCTCCTCCTCCTGCCGCTGCTGTGGGATCGGCCCCTCTGCCTGCGCCGGAGGGGGGGTGCAGCCTGCTACTGCGAACGAGAGAAAGAGGAAGGGGAAAGAAGAGAAAAAGGGGGGGCAGAAAGGGTGTTGAAACCCGCCCCCCACCTTCCCATCCCGCGATCGGTGCTGCCTCCATCAGGACAACAACCCCTCCTCCTTCCCTGCACAACAAGATGTGAAGCGGAGACTCCTGGGACTTATCCTCACCCTCCTCATCCTTACAGCTCCCCTTTCTGCAGCCATTAGCGACGGGCGAGGAAGAAGCGAGTGGAGCTGGGGACCCCGCGCACGCCGTGCCACTCCCCCCGCCGCCTCCCCCCCAGCCCTGTCGCTGGTGGTGGGTATTTTTTCGCAGGGTGGTGTTGGAGGGGGAAGGAGCCGCTGCTAGAGGACGGTGATCTTTTTTTCTTTTTTCCTCCTCCTCTCCCCTCCTTCGCCCGCCTCCTTGTGGCGATGAGGAGGAGGAGGACGGCGCCGAGGAGGAAGAGGCTGATGGCGGCGGTGAGGAGGCAGCAGGAGGAGGAGACCCCCCGAAGGATGAAGATGATGATGGTGGCGGCGGCGAGGAAGCACCAGCACAACAGCCGGGATTAATTTTACTAAAAACAAAAAATATTCACCAGCCTCCTTTCTTTTTTTTTTTTTTTTTAATTTTTAAAATTTTTTTTGGCGGGGGCTTTACCTGCTCTTCCCATCTTCGTTCAGCCCTTTCGCCTGGGGGAAGAGGCCTCACCCCCGCCCGCCCCAGCTCCCACCTCTCCCAGCTTCTCCGCTGCCGCCCTCCCAGAGCCCGAGGAGCAGAAAAAGGGGAACTTGGCCCCCCTTCTCCGCCAGATCCTCCTCGCTCGCTCTCGGCGTTATTGTTGTTCTTCAGCTGACTCGGGGCCCCAGAAGAACGTGAAGGTTTTGGGGTTCACCCCCCACCTTCTCTCTGCTCTGAGTGATTGTCTAAAAAATTAAAAATGGCCGAGAATGTGGTGGAGCCGGGCCCGCCTTCAGCCAAGCGGCCTAAACTCTCCTCACCGGCGCTCTCCGTGTCCGCCAGCGACGGCACAGGTCAGTCTCGGGGCCCCAGGCCCTCCCCACCTCTCGGTGCCGCAATTACTGCCCTTTTCTCCCCTCTTTTGCCTAAATCTCCTCCTCCCTTTTGCTGCTATTAGCTCGAGCCTGCCTTTCTCCTTCCCGTCTGTTTCGCCTGTTCTCGCTCCGTTTGAAGCTATTGGCGTTAATGGCATTGGGAGGCTGTTCTGATGTTTTTGCCCTTCTGGTTTTTTGGAAGTGATTGAAAGCAAAGCTGTGCAGTTTATTGTGCTTTTGATCAGCTGCAGATAGGACTTAACAGTTCGTCATTTTCGTGTCTTTCACAATAGTAGCGATTACCGAGCTCCTTGCTAAGCATAATGCCAGTTGCAGAAATACGAAGTAGTGCTAAAGACGATGCTTTTGTACACTTTATTATTGAATTACGTGTGTACACACAAATGTCTTGTGTTTTTATTTTATTTTGCATATACAGGGATTTTTTTACAGCTTGTTTAGAAACGAGAGATTTATTTCTCTGCTATTTATTTTTTTCTTCTTATGTGCAGTCTGCTTATATGGTTTACTTTTTACAATCCTTCGTTCTTCTTCCTTGCTGAAGTGTATCAAAATACTGCTTTTCTGATTCAAATAGACCATCGGCTTCAGGAAAAACAGCTAAAACCAAAATCCAGATGCCACGCTTCTGGCATAAGGTTTATCAAGACTCTTATCTTCTTAGAGATGAAATTTTATTTCACCTTATTTGCATTAAGAATCAATATGGAGTTTAGTTAAGCTCGCATCTCCTATTTCTTTGCTGCAAGACCAAAATGTCTGAAATTCCCCTGTAGACTTAAGAGCTGTGAAGAGAAAAGGGGCATCTCTGCAGTCCTGCAAAGGTCTTTGGTGATGCTGCGAAGGCAAGCTAGAGCTTGGAAATTTTAGGTGTTCCAATCCCTAGCAAATATGAACTGGTTGTACTGGGAAGGGGGAGGAAGTAACAAAGGGCTGTTCAGCTTTTTAATGCTTCTTGCGAAGCAGGTGAGTATTTGGTGTCATTTTGCTATGAGAATACTCTGTTACCTGTCCCACAGGAGTTTCTTTGAACTCCCATTAGATCCTGTTAGCCTATGGGGTATGGAGGAGGCCTCCTCCTGCCAGTCTGGTGAGTGGTGGCATTTCTGAAGGCACCAGAGCTCTTGTTCAATGCAGTTAACAACTGGCAAGAAAAGGGAAAAGTTGTTTTCTTGTTGTTGGTTTGGGGTTTTTTTGTTTTTTTCTAAAACGCTCTCTTTGACAATTAACACCAGATTTTAATAGCAGGTTTTTGGTTGAGCAGTGCATGTGATGCTACTTGGAATCATCTCCAAAATTTTGATTTTGCCTTTTCTGTTCTCGGTGAATGACGTATTAGTTTTGAAAAGTTTGTGTGTGACTTTTAGTGCATATTAAATACAGCCAATATTATGTTGTAATTGGAAGACATGACTATTCCTAGTATCAACAGGTCTCTAGTAAGAGAGTAGAAGAGTGTTGGAGAAACTGCTCTTTAGCTGGAACTAGTTGTTGGCTGGTTTTGTGCTAGATTTGGGAAACAGTGGTTAATTCAATAGCAACCGTTTTTAATTTGTCTTGACAGTGGTTATTTTGCTCTGTTTAGAGAGGCAAAATAAAAATATTTTGTGAGAAAAGTTCTCATACTTTAAAAATATGAAAGTTAAAGGCACATTTTGATTCAAATGAGCACACATCTGAGTTCAGACATTTGTGATCAAATAAAGGTTGGATAATTTGTGAACGTATTGCAAGTTAACAGGTGCAGACTTTCACAGAATTCTTAGTCTTTAGTTGTTAACTTACTGGGCAGCATTTTACAATTAATAAATGAACTTTTTACAGTTTTGGTGAAACACTAGGGACTGGACAGCTTCAGTAAGTTTCAGACAGTTTCAATTTTTCCCAAAGTGACTGAGACTGTAATCACCCGATAGCTATGCAGGGGTTTATAGTGGTGCAAACACTTTATATATGCTACGTAAAACCTATTAAAGAATTCTTAATCTTCTGGCTTTTTAAAAATTGCCAACTAATTGTGTGAATATGGGACAGTTTTACTTTCTGTGTTTTTTTAACATGACATATAATATCTATTTCTGTAAATAAAATCCAGCCTATGAACCAATGAATGTATTTTGAGGATTGTATTTTTTCATTTGCTGCTCGAGACTGCAGTTTGTTTTGTCATACTTCTGTTGTGGGAAACTGCTTTGAAGTTTACTTTTTTTTTAACCTATCTGCTGGTCAAATTTGCTTTGAAATAGTGCAAGCAGCTGTCATTAAGTAAATTCCACTTATAGAATCTTGTATTGTCCCCACTCCTCAGTTAATTATAGGAAATAAGTAACATGGTGCTTATGTACTTACTCAAGCACTCTTTTTTAAACTGTAAAGGTTCTCAGCACTATCAGAGGGAAGGAGAAAGGCAAGAAATTTGAACTGTTGATGAGACTTTTTGCAGCACCCGTGCATAGTGCTGTTTCTGCTGTTAACTTTTTGATTAGTTTCTTGATCTGAAATGTTTTAGTTTGTTAGATATGTAAAAATGATGACTGACTCCTGTTAAATTATTCCCAAGCTTGCAGTTAAGTATATTTATATTGAAGACTAAAAGGAGTCTCTAACTCATGTTTTTACTGTAGACCTGGATGATACTCGTATTCTGGGCCTGGAATATACTAAAATCTAACGTTGGTGGCTTTCTTCTAAAAAGAAGTAAGCAAAGATTGTCCTAATATGCTTGATTTATTGGCAGCAGCCAAATATAGCTGCATTTCCCATTGTTGCAGTGCTGCATCTTCTTCTGTCTTAAAAGTTATAGATGGTTCATGTGTTCCCTGCTCAGAATTTGCTTTGCCATGGAACATACTGTGTTAGTGTGCTTTTAAGTTGCTTTATTAATGCCAGTTCATCCTTTAGGAGGCACTGAAATGTTTGTAGAACATCTTGTAATAAACATTTTGAAGTAGTTTAGAAAGTCTTGGTATTTTCAGTGCCCTGTAGTATATTAGAATTTTTGAATAGTCTCATTTTTTCTTTGATGTTGTGTAGCTCTAGAATAATTTCAGAGGCAGGACTGTGTGGGATTCCCTTGAACTATGAAGGTTTTTCTAAAACTTTTTTTTTTGTATTTAAGTGATAATTTTGTTGCAAAGAAGAATGGAAATGATCTATGTGTTTTTTCCAGACCTTAAGTTTTCTGAGGGCCGTTGCAACTCTACAGTGGGGTCATCTTTTGGTGACAACAGTGACTTTGTCACACTTCTGTACCAGCACGGTTACATTGACAGAAGACAACAGTGGCTACATTGCCAGTGTAGCTCCTTTGCTCACCTTTCCTAACTGGTAGTAACACTTTTGATATGTTGCACCTACTCTAAGAAGACTTTCTGAAACATTATGTTGGTGAACTGGTGCATGTTAGTCCCCCCACTATAACAGAAAAACCTGAGTGTATCCTGAGGAATTACCTCTTGGAGTAAAATGAGTGAAAGTTGTTCATAAAGATAGATTTTTAATTGAACGCTTTAAACCACTTGTTTTGGTATTTTTTGGGGGGGGTGGCATGGTGTCTTTTTATTTGTGGATCCCTCAACTTTTCCTGCAGTAATGCAGATGTGCTGAAATTGCAATGTACAGATTTCTATGTGGTATATTCAGGGCAGGAGAGTTTAATCGTGTTTTACAGCACACACACCCCCCCACTCCTTCTCCCGCTTAGAAATGACCTGTTTTCTGTGAACTCGGAAAGTGTTTTGGGCTCTGGGTTCAGAACCGCTGTGTTTCTTCACAGAATAAAAATGGAGTACACCCCCTGCTGCAGTGTGTTTGTATAGTATCGTGTCTTTAGGCTGCTAGATCTGAAAATAAGATTTTAAGTGCTTAGTGTTTTGGACTTGCTGTGACACTGGAAGTCAGTTTTCTACAATTAATTGCCCTGTGTGTTACATCAGAGATCAGAGAATGTATTTGCGGTATGTGCCTTAACAGCCTTCAGCTTACTATATCCAAAAGTCACGTTTTTCTGCGCAATAGCACATCTTCAATCTCCCTTGAAGTATCCATCTTTTATAATGTCTGGATGTTCCTTTTTGTCAGGAACTGTTTCTGACCTTTTAAATTTTTTTCTCCCTCACATCAAAGGTCTGAGACCTGTAACGAAACTTCTCTTCTGGACTACTGCAGTTTTGACTGGTAGTCATCTTTAATTTGTTCCGAATGGATCAAGATGTTTCTTTTCTCAAAATGAGTTGTATTAATCTTGCCTCACTGCCCTTTTCAATTCTGTTTTCCAAGAGCTGTGTGGTTTGTGCTAGTGTTTGCATATGCTACATTTAAAATTAACAACTTTTTGCTGATCTGTTTTCTAGCTGATGTTAAACACCAAATTATTAGCTACATTTAACTTACAGCCATCAGTTAAGTGTTTTCATCCCTACTTGTTAAAAGCCATTTTTTTTTGCTGGTTTTGCCTTAAAATGTCATTTGATGGATGGCATATGCTGTAAGTCAAGTATTGCAGTGGTGGATGCTTGTGTGGCAAAAATGAGTGTCTTTGCTGTGTAGCTGAACGGACTCTCAAAGTAACTGTATTAGGAATGAATTTAAATAAAGAAAATTTAAGTCTTTGAGACTTCTTTAAAAAGTAAACCCATCATTCACATAGTGCTTGGTGATTTTTTTTGAAGAAAATCTTGCAGACTTTTGAACCTTGTAGATTTCCAAACTGCTGTATCTATTCTTTTGTGTCTTTCACCAAGTAGACTGGGTCTCCGACATTGGTACGTACTTTTTCTGAGCAGTGTTAGAAAGGTACCTAATTTTCAAAAAACAAAAGTACTCGCTCCAACACAAGGAGCAAAGATACCATGGTGTAAAACTCAGTGTTGAGCACTTACAGATAAAAAACCTTTGAGACTGGAAATCCAGATTACAATGCAATTTTAAAATAGTTTCACAAGTTTGATATTGCAGGGAAAAACCTTTGTTTGGGAAAACACTTGGGAATTAAAATCCTATATTTAAAAACATTACCAATTTTTCCATCTTGTTCCTCACAGTCCTAGAGCAGGGCTTGCCTTGAGTTCAGGTTCTTGGTCAGTTGTGCATTTGCAGAAAACCAAATTTTATCTGGGAAGGGTCTATCAGACTCCAGGGTTTAGTAGATGTTTTTGGGGGATGTGGGTCTAATAAGATACTGAGGCTAAATGCTGAATTTCTACTGTAGGAACTCTGGTTTTTTGTGTCTTTACAACTTGGAGAAAATTATTATTAAATTTCAATTTTGTATGATTTAGTGTATATTTGCTGCATCTATAGGCTACTTGTTTGTTTCCAGTGTGTCACCTCAGTGTCTTGCTTAGCTGCTTTAGCAGAAGCAGCTTTTCAGTGCTTGTTCCAATAGCATAGTGATACTACTTCAACCTTTCTCATCACCTGAATTAGTGCTCCTTCTGAGAGGGTTTGCCCAAAAATCACTTAGATTTATTATTTGACAAATGGAGTAATTTTGCTGTGTAGATTTCACTGACAACTAAACAATGCACACCTGTCTCCAAGGATTTTGTTTTTCTGTCTTTACTTACACTGTAGCAGCAGGCTGAAGTAAAATACATCTGTCTCTGCATATGGTGGTGTGCCTGACAAAAAACTTCTGTGTCTGTCTTGAATTTGTAGAACTTCAAGTAGAACTTAGACTAGGGCAGAGATCCTCCCCTGATCAGTATCTGATAACCTATCGTTCTCTTCCTAAATAGCAACAAGTTTTCTTAAAATGGACTGGTATATGAGTGTATTTAAAGCTCTCTTAAAAACTCGATGTGCAATATTCTCATTCAAGCACCTATTTCTTCCAAACATTTTTGAAGAAAATTAGAAGAAGGAGTGTTGAATTCTGGTGGACTCAAACCACAGTAACTTGTTGCTCAGTTGATGCTGCTCCTGTAAACACACCTGTCATCAAGCATGTGAAATCGGAGATTTTCATTTAAAAGTGCAAGTTAGATACAGAACCTTGAAAACCAGGTTATTTTCTATTATTGGTCATTGTGAGATGAGGCAGATAAAGATTTAGCTCTTATCCATTTGATGGTGTGAAACACTTCTGTACTGCATCTTTTGTTGTATTCCTGTAAGAAATCTAAGTATAGGAGTTTTGAACCGTCTCTGCTTGCAGAATCAAGATTTACTCTTTCTTTTTCTGTAGAACTTCCAAATACCACTGAATAGACAATTCATCTTGTTTTAAGAGAGATTGTAACACCCTCCTACTGCTTTAATGACTAAAAGACTCTAATTTTCAGAGGTTTTTCCTTTCTTGAATTCTAATAAAAAGTAAAATTCCAGCAAAATGCTGATATTTGGCTTTCTCAGTACTAATTTTGTTGAAGTTAAACTGCCTTTTACATGTTCCTGAATGTAATTTCAGGAAATCTAGGCTATTACTGGTTTAAGATAATGAAGTCTGATCTGCTGACTTACTTTATTTTGTTTACTTGTATATTTTTTGTACATAAATTCAGCATTGCTTTTTGCTTTTACTCTGGAGTAATGTTAAATGAACTTAGAAAAGTGACTTGACTTTTTGGTAGTTGTATATGCAGATGGTATCGTTTCAAAGTTGTTGTTAACTTGACAGTGAAATGAACTTTATTCTTTTCTTGAAACTGATTTGTAATCACTTCTGAAATGAATTCCGTGTGTTCTGTGCACATAGCGGTGTTCCCATGCTATCTGCCTGTACCCAGTTTTTGTCCACCAACGTAGCAAACTAGCACAACTTCTCTAACTTTCTAGACCTGTGTGCATACCCAGATGCCACTGGGAATAAGAATACTAATTTAGAGACTTTTGACTAAAGTTAAAGGTAGCCCAAGAAAGCTGTGCAGGCATGTTCACAAGGAAATTATTAACGGTGTGACTTCAGCATTTTGGAATTAAAATGTCAAAACTTCATCTTATGTGGGTTATCAGTGATGGCAAGACTAGTACCTTTGTATAACAGCATGAATAAACAGGTACATAAATAAACATGTCTCTGAAACTCCTCCTTAAGTAATATTAAATCTTTGAACATACCCTATTCTTGAATTCTGATCCCAGTCTTTTCCATAAGATTACACCACTTCTGTTTCCCTAAAACAGTTACAACTCTATATTCCAGAATCATAACCATTGCATTTTCACTATGGTTTTCAGTGGTTAACTCCTACTGTCATCTGTATCTCTAAATACTGGTTTTTGAAGAACTTTGAATGTGAAACGGAAAAGTTTGTTACAAATACAGTTTTCTTCTGAAGCTGCAAAAAACATGCATCAGTCAGAGTCTACTAAAATAGGCATTTCCATTGATATTAGTTTGGGAAAAGTGACTTAAACTTGCAGGTTATTGAGACTTCACAAAATTGAGACTATTTTATTTAAGCAAAAGTTGATGTGTTTGACACTAGTGCTTGAATAGGGATTAGGATACCTTAAAAAATTGAGAGCGCTAGGTCCTAATTTTAGGACTTCAGTAGATGTTGAACAATATACTGTTGCTGCTTTAGAATTACTTTTTGTTGTTGTTCACACTTGTAAAACACTTATGTTTATGCCTGGTTCCTACAACTAATATTGGAATCATGTGCATTCTAGATGATGAATTGGACTTTGATCAACAAATGTTTGATTGTTTTTAAAAATATTTGTGCCAGAAGTTGTGTGCTACCATAATACGCTAACATGTTTTGTGCCTTCGTGTTTGTTGTCTTCCAGGTGTTTTGAATAAGGTTTTTTTAATATGTTTTCTGTTGTATTATTTGCAGTCTTACCTCAAATTACAATGTTTCTTCATGTAGTGAAGAAATTCAGGTCTTTTCTGGATTGGCAGGGAAGGAAGGTGGCAGTGCTTTCCCAGTTTCTTACAGGGAACAGAATTAATATCCAAGTCTAACACTGAAGACTGTTACTCAAACAGCATAATACAGAACACAAATTCTCAGTTGCTGTTGAGCAAGGGATCACCCCCCATTAGGGTTACACAGGGAGTGCTGTCTGAGGATTTTGGAAGCAGTAGCTGCAATGATGACTCTAGACCTTAATATCTTAGGCTGATGTGGATGTTTTGCCCCTTCATTTTCAATCAATTTAGTAGATGAATTTAAATTAATTCTATGTTTGAAGTTAGAGAGAACATTTTGGCAGAGCTTGTGTTACCTTTGGGTAATTGTGGCTTCACAGAGGATCTACATGAAAAGCCCCCTCTTTTAATGGGCTGATCTCCAAAGCACAGTATAGCAAAGTTCCTACCAGGCTGGTGTGTGCCTCTTTCTTAGGCATGTGGGTTTTTGTTTGGGTTTTTTTGTTGGCTTCTTTTCTTCCCTGATAAAACTGCCTGGACATGTCTAGCTTAATTTTCTGTCATTGCAGAGGCCTTGGGAATTGATGACTGTATTAGCACTTTGTTTCAAGTCTGTGCTTCCCCTTTGCTTCTGCATTTTCATGGATACTTGAGGATTATCCTATGAGATTATGTCTCCTTATCTTGTCCTGCCTTTTTTGGTTTTATGTTTTGAGTTCTGGCTTTTTTTTGAGGGCATTTCAGACAGCGTGTTTTAGGGCCTGTAATGCTAGTGCTTGACTGCAAGCTTGAAAGGCTGATTTCTCTGGAATACTGATGGGATCTTCTGGGCACTTTCTCTGTTACATGTAGGCCCTGTTCAGTTCAGGATAGCTTTTGTATCTCCATGCAGGGAAGATACTGACCTCAGCACCTTATTGTTGTTCTTTGTCTGAAAGCATGGCAAAGGTGTTGTGTTTTGCATGTGGTCCAACATCATCTGTGGTTCCTGTCAACCTTGTCACATGCATGCTTTGTATTCAGTGTCCTGTATTAGCCTTGTCCACTTGTTTCGTTGTGAACGCAATGACTGTGATATAAGTTGATTCACTAAGAGGTTGCTGGGCTTCAGAAACATTTGTATTAAAAGGTGACTGTTCAGCAGCTTTCTAAGTTGATGTGTCTCTGTTCAGAATATAATAAATGGGAAACAGGGACAGGAACTGTTGAGTTTTTTGCCTCTTTGCTGGGCTGACAGAGGTAGGCTCAGGAGTCAGTAGCTGTCTGACCGATCTGCCATGCGGGGTTCTTGAGCCATTGCTGATCACACATGATGCTTTTTCTTCAGCTTCTACCAACTCTTCTCGAGACTGAATGCTGGAATGTCTGGAGTCTGAGGGCTCATACATCTGAGAATCAAGTGTTGCTATTTTGTAGCATGTGGGGAAGTTCCTGGAAAGCTAATATTGTTCGCTGCAGCCTATTTGCTAGGACAGGATAGTTTCCGTATAGATAGAAATTCCTGTTTTATTCTGAAAGGTGAATAAAGGTCTGTCGTCTTAATCCAGAAATGGGAAAATGATGGAATCCTGACTGTAGGCTAGAAAGCATGTAAAAGAAACTCATATGTGCCACCTGAACACGTGTTGATTTCCTTGCTAAGTAGTTAGTATTGATATATTTTCCCTGCTTTACAAGCAGTGTCATAAATTGCTGCCTTGCCTTGCCTGCTTTGAGAGCTGGCATCACTGCTGCTACCAGGTGCTATTGTAGTAAAACTGACTTGAAATAAATACTTTGTATCTAATTTGAAAATTGATCACTTGATAAGGTACTGAAGTCTTATTGACTTAAGGATTTTGATTACACACTCTGCATATGTATTAGTTTAAAGTCCATTTTGATGCCAGGTGGCTTTTCAACCCAGACTGGCAGTTTCCTTGCATCTTGCAGATTAGACATTGTCAAAGGCAGAACTTTTAGAAGTAGAATCCAAAATCAAGAAGACAATCCATAGAATACAATGCAGGTTAGTACACTGATTTTTGAAGTTGCTTTCTCACAGTTTAGGGCACAGTTCATACTACTTAATCCAGTCTAACTGAACTGCCTCTGAAAGAGATGGACCTGCTCTTACTGTCTTTTCTGATTTTCTCACTACAGACCTAATGTAGCCAGGGCAAGTTAG
This sequence comes from Callaeas wilsoni, assembly GCA_013398955.1. Taxonomy (NCBI): domain Eukaryota; kingdom Metazoa; phylum Chordata; class Aves; order Passeriformes; family Callaeidae; genus Callaeas; species Callaeas wilsoni. The sequence continues at coordinate 107,850 of VWPU01017165.1, read as the reverse complement.
GCCAGTTTCTTGAGGGTTTTAGGTTTTCTTTCCTTAAAGACTTGCTAAGTGATCAGTAGTGGTACAGTTCCTAAAAGGAACAATGATATGCCTTTGCATGTTGAGATGATCGCAGGTTAAGGCTTTCTGATCTACTACTTAGATGTTGTTTTGAGAAGGTTTTCTTTTATTTGATTCTTAGGTGCCAGCAGCAATCTATTCTATATGTTCTTGTTGCCTGTGGAAAGAAATACGCTAATAATACCATAAATAGCATAATGGGGAATCACTCTGTGCTGCTCTACTGAGATCAGGATTTAGCTCTACCACTGCCACTTCCTTCCAGTGTGTTACTGGATGGTTTTGGGCTTTAGGCCAGATACTGTCTGTTGTGTTACATCCCAATTTTTCTGTGTCAAGATCTCCAGAGATGATGAATCAGGTGGACTAACCTTTGCAGGACTAATCTTCCTCCTCTGCTTTCCAACAAGCTTGATTTTGTTAGTGAGAAATCTTTGTGCGTATCCTTAATGAAACAGATTGCAAGAGTAGCAGCGGGCTCAGTGTACTGGAAAGTCAATCGGTTCTCTGTGTACTTCTCACCACTGCCTTAAGCTGTGCCTTTGCCTCTTGTGTGAGTATATATGATCTTGTTTTCACGTGGTTCGTGAGCTGCCTGGCCCAGTCTTGACAGTTTTTGGCTTGGTCATAGGTAGAACTCTCTACAGTGGCCTTTAGGGCACCAGTTCTATGTAGAAGACGGAAATGGATTGCAACTGTTAGATATACACAAGGCCATATTTGTCTTTATGGTCTTTTGAGATTGTATTTCAGTCCTGTATCAGAAAATTTCTGCCTCCCAGCAGTTGACTAAAAATGTAATTTTCATAGCTGATCAGGCAACTGAAAGGTTTTTTTTTCCTAGTTTTGTTGTGTATCTACTGGCTAAAGAAGTCTTCGAAGGTTTATTTTTGTAAAAGACTTCTGAAAAGAGAAACTCACACCAGAATATTGCATTCTTGGTAGTTACTACTTACAACTTCGGCTAATAGCTGAGAGTATTCTTTTACAGTGAGTTGTCTGTAGGATATTCTCTAGGATTAAAAATCCTAGCAAGTTAGTTTTATGTGGAAAGTTTTATATGGAATGTCTTAGATGTTTTGATGTAAAGAACTAATCCAGTTAGGATGATTTCACAACCATTCAGGTTGGGGATGGGTTTTGTTAATGTAGATGGTGCTACATTGTGTTTTAAGGCATTAATAAAAAGAATTAATGCCACTTAGAGTTTTTAATGACATTTTTCTTCCTGTTCACTGATGTCACAGAATGACCAGGCCAAGGAGCTCAGAGCTTGTACCTGGATGCTCCAGTTAGTAATGGGCTAGTAAGCCTTAAAGCTGGAATTATCTCCTTGTTTATGAGGAGGGAGAATTTCAAAAAGAGTGAGGTCTTCAGAGAAGCAGATTAATATTTTCTTGTGAGTCAAGATGACCAAATCTTTGTCTCTCAAAACAAGAATTGCACTGCCCCTTTGTGGTGTTACATCTGAAATCATCTAGATGGGTCATCCTGAGAAAATACTATGGTAGTTTGAAAAACAAATTCATTTTTCATGTTTAAACATTTACTAGTCACTTTCCAGTTGGTTTTGTGAAGGGCTTTATATGCAATGGTCTGAACTCAAGAAAGGTGAAGTGAGGATTTTTGGTTTGGGACTTGCCCTGTACGGGAAGTTGTGTTTGTTCAAGAGCAGAAATTCTTTGCCCAACTACAAGCAGTCAAAAACGTGGCCTTCGGACTGTGTGGGTGCTGATGGGAGGTGTCTGGGCTGCCATGATGGTCATGTTGTATGTACAGACTTTGTGCTGAGTCATGTTTTTTCCAGTCACTTAACTTTTGTTTTCAATTTTATTTGTTCATCATTGAGGACAACAGACTAACTTGTGCGTTCCTGATTGTATCTTTTACTCCTTCCTCACTCATGGGCTCTTTGTCAGGTTATTAGCCAGAGTGTTTTCAGGATGTATTGTTTCAACAGTTGCCTGTTAAACATGTCCTAACAGGCTTCTTTAAGGTACCAGTGGAAGCTGTTTTAAGCTGTCATCTATTTTTTTGATTGCTTTTTCCATTTTCTTGATCTCTAATTTGAGGGTCTCTTCCACTAACTCTTCCCACGTTCATCAAAATGTAATTCTTAAGCTAAACACTGAGCATTGTAAGTTGATTTTGGTTTTAGTTTTTTGTTTTGGGCTTTTTTGGGGGGGGGGTGTATGTGGTGTGTTTTTAGATGAGTCTACTGACACAAAACGTTACGTTCATCATTTTAGATGAAAGAGAACTTGTACAAAGATTTATTCTTCTGATTGTTCCTTCACTTTTGAATCTTCAAAAATACCAGTCATGCAAATGAACAATCAGTCCTTAGTATATCTTGGAAAGCATAACTTCTAGCTCAAGATACATGGTAGTGAGGAATGGGCTACATGATTTTAATAGTTTAAAATTTTCATTCTGTCTCTGGTGGCTTGTAGTAACGTAGAGTGTATAATAGTTAAAATCCCTGTTGTGGTGTACCTGCATTCTTGCCAATCTCATCTATATTTGCAGAATTCTAGAGTCATGATCTTAACTGTGATAACAGTTGTGAAGCTGTAGAAACTCTGTTAGTCCAGGTGTTTGGCAATGTGGGTATAGTATCATGTGAAACATTTTAAATGGATCCATAATGCTGATGAACTTTTCTGACTTACATGCTGTTCAACTGTAGTCTTTTTCCGCCAATATTTGGACCATTTGGATCTTGAGCTCCACCATTTCTGGTCACTGCATTTGAGTTTTGCATTCCTCACCAGACACTCATTGTCAGTGAGAGCAAGGTCTAGCATGGCACCTCTCCTCACCAGCTCTTCTCTCACTTGGAGAGGGAAGTTGTCATTGATGCATGTCAGAAACCATAAGCTTTCTAAGTTTGTTTTTGGTTTAACTACCATAGATTAAATAGACCAAGGTATGTACTAGTTCTGCAGACGTAAGAATTTCTAGTTCACTTGAGCAAATCGGTTCTGGGTACTGTGTAATATTCTTGTATCTATATATTCCAAGTAGCAATCTTTTGCCACTTAGTTACCTTGGGGATTGCTTTGCACGGGCTCTTGAGATGGCAATTTGTTTTTCATCCTGGTGTTTTTCCGCAGCTTTGTGGCCAGGACGGTTACTTTGTTTTCTGATAGTGTTTGTTGAGGGAAGATACTGACTGTCCAGCGAAGTTCAATGAAATTTGGCGATTCAGTGCTGGTAATGACTGGATGGGGAAGAATAAAAAACCCAAACAGCTACCCCAAAAAAGAAACCAAAACAACCAACCAAACCAAATGCCGGGAAACCCAATTCAACATAAAACCCTATAACCAAACCTCTATTTATTAATTTATAAATAGTAAATTTTTTTTTAAAATTATATTGCTGTATTAGTTATGGCTGTTCCAAAAGTGACAGAGTTTAGCAAAAGTTAAAAGTTATAAAGACAGTGTTTTTCCTTCAACCTGCTAATTTTTTCTCATAATTGCTGTTTAATTCCATTGGCTAACTCTGAGAGATTTCGATACTTATTTTTCACTCCTCCCTTGTCAAAATTCTCAAGTTGAGAGATCATAGTCTGAGATATCCAGTGATCTTTCAACACAAATTGTAGGAGGCTGAAGTAGAATGGTTTTCTCTAGTTTAGATTCCATAAAGTTAGGAATTACTTTTATCCTGATGAATTGGATAGCTTTCAGTAACAACTGATAAGGGAATTTTGCTTAAATATGAAAAGTCAAGTTTTGCTAGTTACTTGAAATTAAAAAGTAGAAACTTGAAGACGCTATTGATTACTCTGACCTCATACACAATCTGTTTTGTTTTTCAGATTTTGGATCACTCTTTGATCTGGAACATGACTTGCCAGATGAACTGATCAGCTCCACAGAACTTGGACTCACCAATGGTGGTGACATTAATCAGCTACAGACCAGCCTTGGCCTGGCACAAGATGCTGCCTCTAAACACAAGCAGCTGTCTGAACTTTTACGGGCTGGTAGCTCCCCAAATCTCAATATGGGGGTCGGTGGCCCTGGCCAAGGTATGGCCAGTCAAACCCAACAAAATAGTCCTGGAATGGGAATGTTAAACAGCATGGTGAAAAGCCCCATGGCACAGGCTGGGTTGACTTCTCCCAATATGGCGATGGGTGCAAGTGGACCAAACCAGGGTCCTTCTGCTCAATCCACAGCAGCAATGATGCCAACAGTAAACAGCCCAGTTAACCAGCCTGGCATGGGAATGAACACAGGGATGAATGCTGGCATGAATCCTGGGATGTTGGCTGCAGGCAACGGACAGGGGATGATGCAGGGGCAAGTCATGAACGGTTCAATTGGAGCAGGCAGAGGGCGACCTAATATGCCGTACCCAAACCCGGGAATGGGTAGTGCTGGCAACTTGTTGGCTGAGACACTGCAACAAGGCACTCCACAGATGGGAGGGCAGGCTGGACTTAGAGGACCACAGCCTGGAGCCATGAACAAGGTAAGACAAGCTAAACTTTATTACTTTTCCTCATTGTTGACTTTGTTTTGTAAAATTTATCCTCTGCACTATGGATTCTGTAGGGTTTTTTCTTTAAGAATCCTGTATGATGGATTAAATTATTTATATGCTGCTAATGTGGAATTTGTGATAGTCATAGGAAGCAAAAATTGAATCTTGCATAACAAGCAGGGCTATAGCTAGATTAAAAAACCTATTTTAGAAATTTTGTGACAGTACAGATTATCCATAACAGTGAAAAGTAACTTGATTGTATTTTATTCGGTTTTATGCTTTGTCTGCAACTGTATTTTTCCATCTAATGTGATGCTGGTATTGCGAGTGTGATGGGAATCTATCAGGACCTTTTAGATGTTGTGGTGCTTTTCTGGATGACAGTTAATGCAAGTATTTGCTGTCTGAGATCGACTGAGTGTTTGTGCTGTAGCAGATGCTGACAGGTGCACGCAGGTTTGAATTGACTGATCCACTCGCTGTATATGCTGGGTATTCAAGTTAATGGTGGAGAATGAATGCTTGTGTAAACACCTGAAGACAATGTTGGGTTCTTAAGACTGTTCATCTGACTCAGTTCTAGTTTTAAAATTTGCAGTGGCTTTTTCTATAAGAGTAAACAGGAAAACAAAAAAAAAAGTTTTTGTAATCCAGGAGGTTGGAAGAAAGTTGTCATTAATCACCGAAAAGATGAGAGAAGACCCACTGGTTTAAATAACAAAAGAATGTCTAAATTTAATTTTTGTCATGTACAGTTAGCCATCTTAGAGTAGGCGCCACTTGAGTATTCTTTGTTTTTTGTGTTTTGATCAAAAGCCTAGAAAATACTTCAGTGTTTTAGTTCACTTGAAGTGGGTATTTTGTGTTTCTTGGCTAGTGAGGGGACAGGTTTTTTTAAGGTGCTTTGCAATACCTAAATCTGTCTTGGAATACCTAAATTCAGTCCACTTGGAGGAGTTGGAATGATAAGTAACAGTCTATAAATGTATTTGAAACATACATAAAAATTATGCTGTGTATTAATGGTTTTGCCATGCTTTAATATATCAAGTGAAATTACTTTAATGTCTTGTGAACATTAATTATGAAATTCTTTGGTCTTAGCTGCTTGCTTAAGCTCAGTGTGCTAACTTTTGGTTATGTGTGTGTATATATATTTGTGTATGTATATATGCTTAGTGATGAGTTGATTTTGTGGTCTGGTCATCACAGATATTTTTGCCTGATAGGAAAATTGATGCAAAGCTTGATTACTAGAGTAGAAAATTTATACGCAGCTTACAGTGGTAAGAAATATGTAGCTACTTGAAGTATTCTTGCATTGGAATTATATAACACTTAATTTATTATTCCGTGGCTGTAAAAAAAAAAGATAAAAATATTTGATCTTTAGAAAGCTGTCTTCAGAGGTCAAAAATTGACGTATTGGGTGTTTGGATGAAATGCAACTTCATCCTTACTTATCAGGGCTAACGTAGGGTTATGCACTATAATAAACTCATTTGTCTAAAAGTGAAGAAAGGACACAAAATCAAGCTTTTGACCGATTTAGTCTAAAATTAAATTGTCTTCTTTCCATATTTAAATTCCAAAAGTTCCGTACATTAAATGTAAGAACACTTTATGCTTTTGAGAATATTCAGACCAAATACACAATAACTTCTGTTTTTTAGTTCATAGTCGCAGACCGGTTAAAAATACTTAGGGTTCTTTAATTGCTGATAACACAATCTGGAGACTTTTTGTGTTAAGTATAGTGGGTATAGTCCTCATAAAGGAGTTGAAACTGTTGGATGAGAGAGAACAGTCTGAAATGGAGGCTGAAATTCCAGAATGTCTTCAGTTGGTTTGGTTGTTGGCAGAGAGCCTGTGTTTCACTTCATACAGTAGAGTTAGCAAACTCTGACAACAGTAATGTCTGACTGTTTTATCTCCCCACCCATCTGCTTTTGGGTTTTCCCACCTACAAATCTTCAAAAAGTAAATGAAAACAGAGGACCTTAAGCAGTTGTTTTTAAAAGCCAGTTTTTCTAATTGGTAAATTTAGTAGCATGTTGCTGTTAATGTGGGAGTTTGTGTAATAACTTCTGTAGGTTTCCTTCATTGCTGCAAAAAATGTGCATTATCCAGAAGCTCTCCTTCAGTAGGAGGAAAAGAAAACAGACGAGATGCTTTGGTTGTGATTGTTCAACTTCATCATGTTAGCTTGCCAAAGGCAGCCCCTTTAGGTGATGGGAGATTTGATTTGCCTCAGAGTTCTCCCTCAGTGAAACAGGTGTTTTGTGCAATGGTTTGTATGGAATAGCTTAGATTTTCTGTGAGGTTGAGTAATTGGAAGGGAGGATGTTATGCTCTTCTAACAGGAAAGATGAGCTCCAAGGGGCTAGTCAATTTGGAAAGTGAAATTGGTTGTTTCTACTTTTTTCTGTTATCCTGTGGATTTACTGAAGTTTTCTTTCTCTCTTCCCAAAACATTGGCTAGCAGTAGAGTGGAACACTTGCTTTGCACATTAATTGTGTGCTTCCAACTTTCTCTAGTTGTGCATGTTACTTTTAGGACTTGAAATCCCAAATGTCGCTGTAAATTATTTCTTTTCATAAACTTGTCCTGTCACAATCTGATGCTTCCATCCTGTGGTTTAATGCTGCAGTTTTCTGTCCTGATGTAAGCAAGCACAGACATAGGAAGAAGCAGTTCTGTCTGGATGCCATCTCCGTGCCAGTTGCATGACAGACTGTGTTGGGAAATTAAACCTGACTCAAATTGAAACTCAGGTGTCATTTAAAAAAAAAAAATTGAATTGTTTTTCAGGTCCAGTTTATACTCATCAGTTGGAAAGCTAGTATTTCTATATTAGGGAGGGGATTTTTTAAAGGAGTTGATCTTGCCTGTCAGAGGAGGGTGTGACTCCTGCTTTGGTGACAGTACAGGTGTAAAAATGCCTGTGAAAGTCTACCCTGAGAGGAAGTGTTAGAAGTTTGGAGGAGACGGAATTGTAACAAGTTTTGCTTTCTTGAGTAGTCTTTTTTTTTTCCTCTGTGCTTGGTTTTGTGCAAGTTACTAGGATAAGAGACATGCCTTTTACTCTTGAAATAGTGTTTTGGAAATTGTTTGTAATGCTTGGGTTCTGTCATCATTTAAGTATTTTTCAGGCTTTTTGTTTCACTAGATAGTTTTACAGCTTTGATTTAAATGTGAACAGGTAACTTATTACGAAACTTGAATTTGCTAAAAGCTGATTCGTGTTTCCGGTTTTGAAAGTCTTCATTTGGAATTATATCTAGTTAAAACCTTTGTTTTGTTCTTCCACTGGATTCCATTGAGAGTGCCCCATTAGGGTCTTAACTGTCCAGCCTTGTATGAGGGGAGGAGGGTATTTCGTGTAGAAGTTGCTCTACGCATTTCTATCATAGCAGTGCTCTACTACAGAGTGAAGTTAACCTGACCTTCAGATCCCTTGTATTTCCTCTCTGACTGATTCAAGAAGTGTTCCCTTACTCCAGTAATGAAGTGGATGTGTAGGCGGTTCAGATTAGTAAGGGCATTACTACTACTACCTGTGCTTTGTGTGAGCATTTCACTTGAAACTTTTAGTTCCAGTAATAATTCTTTGTCACTCGGTTTACTCTTTGAGTATGTACAAAGCTCTCTGCTGTTACTGGCTTTATCAGTTTAACTTCTGTTAAGAAGATTCAATGGCAGTATTTTACAAAGACAAACATAATTTGTCAGAATCTCCTTACCTTCCTCTAAGTAGAACAATAAGAAATTTCATAGTAATAAATTTCTGTTCAAAGTTGAAGAGATTGAAGATGTCACCCTCAAAATGTGATATTAGATTAATAAAAGCATCGTTTATTCCTTAGTGTTAGCATATTTAGTCTCCCATTTTAGATAGATGGTCAGTGTTCCTGGTTGCCTTTCTTTTTTCAGTAGTTATCTGATTCAACAAGTAAATGTATCCATACTGTTCAGAGTCTGTGACCAAGCATACCATGTGAGCAAGTACATTAATCCATTCAAAATGTAGTGTGAGTTCCAGTCCTTGGCTTTCTCTTCTTTGGTAAACCAAGATGGAAGAAAATGAATATTCATTCCAGAGTGAACTTTATTCCAGACTAAGAGAGGAATGTTTGTTTATGAGGGAAAAATGATGCAGTGAAGACTTGGAGTCTAAGTCTCTGGAGTGGCATGGAGAATTTCTTGCAGAAATAGCAGTGACATAATGCTGGTGTCTTGAAATAGACATCTTAAAATACTATGCACTTAAGTGCAAAGAATAATAATCAATAACAGTCCTTGGAAAGAATGCAGCAGACACCACTAGCATAATGTAGCTAGGGTATGCTCGAGTTCAGTAATGCTCTACCAGTCAGTAGAATGGCACTAGGAAGTGATGTACAGTAAATTCTTGTTTTTAAAGACCCAACTGGAATTTACTAAAACTAAATTTCCTGTTTGGGAAAAGTTAATTAACTTTCACTTGTGAACTTGTGGATATGGGAAGATACTAGATACTACCAGTATAGCCTTAAACTAGTCCATGCACTGCAGTTTCCCTCATAAAGATATACATAATTGAGAGTGCTAGATTCTTTGATAGAATTAAGTTTTAATAACATTCTATTTGTTTATTTCTCCATGGTTATAGTTATCTTTGCAAATCTAAAAGCTGGTCATGGTTCAATACTACTGCTGATATCTAGCTGTCTTTCAAATGTTAGGCTGCTAATGATGCAGTTGTTCTTACAGCGAAACAGTCGAATGTTTGCAATGTCTGTGTGCATACCTGTAGCAGGAATTCCTTTTCAATTCGTATTCTGGTATTAACAGTAAAACTAGAAGCAGAGTTAGTCACTTGACCTTCTTCTGAACTGAAGATGCATGTGTTTCACGGCATTAGAACAAAACCTTGGGGAATTTCCTCTGCTTTTGTAGTTACTCCTCTTAGATGGGGGGAGTACCTGAACAGCCCTACCTGATGCTGCTTGTAAACTAGGATGCTTCCTGAACTCATGTCATCCTTGGTGAGAGATACACACCTTTTACTAGTCTGGTGTTGACAGCTCCTGCTTCCACTGGATGCAGGAAAGTCAAGTTGTTTTCTATTGTGTATGTAAAAGGTAGAATCATTTGAGATTACCTTTGCTTTCTGTTAGCCACCTATCATCATTTTATGATCTTCCTTGTTTTCTTCTTCTTTACTGTGAATTGGATTTCTGTCTGCTCTTCCTTGTGTGCAAGTTCTTGCATATGTGATGAAATTAAGTTCATCATTAAGAAGCTGTGAGGTGAGGAGAGGAAGAAAAACTTTGGATGGATATGAAGAGAAGCAGGAAGGGCAGTGAAAGGAAGTGGTGGCCAGGAAGAGTAAGTAGAGGTTGTACTCACTGACTTGTAGCTATAATTAAGCTGTGTATGTTTTTGCATTGTATTGCAGATAAAGCCTTGTACTTCTCTTATGTGGTGCTACTAACACCACCTTTCTTTAGCTGTTCTTCTGCACTTGGTTGTTTATCTATCCCCTCCCAACAGATCATTAATCTACTGTTGGACTGCGTGTCACTTTCTGGTTGTTGCCTACTGATAAAATTATATAGGATTTTGATCTTCCCTCTGTAGTTATGAGGCCATACATTTCTTCCTGTTAGATGTTTTCTTTTAGTCATGTTTCTCAACATGGCACAGCAAATAACATGAGCATGCTCCTGCTTCTTGTGCAGGGTCACAAGGCCACCTTGTGCCAGGTGGAGAACCTCCCAAATGACCCTTCTCTTGACTCAGTTTAGAGTTGTAGGCAGGTGGTTGGTGTCAGCTTAGTCTGTGATGGCAGAACTGGGAGGCATTGCTGTGAGGTTCAGCTGAGGATCTGACAGGTGTCAGTCTCACCTGGATCAAGTAATGGCTGCTGATCTGTTCAGGGAGACCTTGAGGAATTTCGTTTTTAGCAGCTTGGGTGTTGCTTGAGTGTCTGGCTTTGAGTCAGTTTGGTGTGCTTGCCTGTCAACCTGGCCTGACCTTCTCTGGTCTTCACCTCTCCTGTAACCTGAAATGGGAAAATATTGCCCCTGTAAGGAGCAGCTAGGCTGAGCTGGGCATGTAGTGCTCTGCTGCAAGGTCCCTTGGCACAGTGGGATGGAGGGGAAGGGGAGCCCTGTGTTTCTGCCATGTGGAGAGCCTTGCTGGACGGGGACTGGTCTTGCACCCCAAACAGTTCCAGTGGCTGATGCTTGAGAATGCATCAGAGATCCTAGTCCTGAGGCAACTTGATTAGTAAATTGAGAAAGTCAGATGCTTCACATAAAGTTTGTGTCCAGCTTTGTTGCAAATATGAATGTTGATTGGCTTGGTGAAACCTCATCTGTGAGTTTCATTAGAAAGCTGTTTTGGGTGACATAGCAAAAGTGGTTTTTTTTAAGTCTAGGTTTGGGTTTTTTACCCTGTAGTCGGGGCAGAGCTGGTTCACAAGGCCGCAGTTATTCTGAATGCTTTAATATCAGTGTGTGAAGTCTCCAGTTGTCTGAGTTGGGCATCTTGATTTCTTCATGTAACGCCAAGTTGTGAGTTTTGCCTTCCGCCTTTAATTCTGAACTGCTTGGTTGTTTTTTGTTTTTTAAGGCTGATAGCAGCGTAAGTTACAGAAGTCAAATGAAGCTGGTGATAGTGATAGCCAGCATAGTCTGTGCTTTGGTGTACTCTCAGATGTCAACTGACTTTGGGAGCTGTGATTGTTAATGAACTTGAAAGCTTTGCTCAGAAATTTACGGTTTTGGGGATGTCCTTGCCTTCAAAATTCTCTCTGGAGTTTTGAGATCCCCTCAAATGGATCAGGCTATCTTAGAAGAAAACATACCTTGTTTTCTTGGGATTAATGCTCACTGTCAGGCCTTCACTAAGCCTTGAAAACCTGTTCATCAATTTGAGGCAGCAGTGACGGTGGGGAGTGTTTCTGAAAGTGTGTTTGCTGACTCCTTATGATTTTCTTCTCCCTTTGCCTTCTGCTTAACTTGTGTGTAAGTTCTTACTAGTCTTCTGAGAGAAAGGAAGGAAGGCTTTGGGTCTTGCCTGTCCTGGTTTTGGCAGCAGGTGCTTCTTTGGTCACCATAGGTGTATTCATTGTGGAAGGAAGGCTTTCAGTTCTGCCTGATCATTACATAGTTTGTTTTTCTGCCATGTGTAGAAATCCTTTTCATTGCTCTCTAATGAATTACTGCTGTGTGATTATGGTTATTGCTTATGTGTGGAGGAGGGGGGCTGTCCTCAAGTGAATTCACTTGTGCATATCAGATGTCTAAAGTAGCGGGTTCTTTAGTGAATTTTGTATTCCTTTTCCTGTAGCTTGAGTTTGATCCTGCCTTATTTTGTAAATGCAAACTGAAGGCTATTGTAATGGATTGGAGGTTGTTACAGCCTGGAAAAGGGAAGTGTGACTAATTGCAGGTAATCTCAGGGCATGCTGGTTACTTCTAGTGCAAGTTGAAGAAGCTTGGTGAGCAGAAACAAGTTGTTTCTGCTGGGGGAGGATGCTTTGAAAATAAATGTAGGAGTGATTAGAAACAAGCCTACCATAGGAGTTATGTTCTTCTTTGAATGCAGGAAAATGCTTTGAACCAAAGAGCATCAAGGAGACTGGACATTGTCTAGTCAAATGCTAATGTGAGTTGAAACAACACAGCTCTTTAAAGTATTTTTGTACCTGTGTTTTTGAGTTGTGGCTCCTTGAGGATCTTGCCTGTAATGGTGAGAACTTGGTAATCTTAACAAAAATCTCCAGTTTTTCTGGTCTTCTCTGTCTAGTTCTTTTGGTCCTAGAAGGCCAAATTTCCCATGGAAAATAGATGGGAATGCAAGGAATGGAAAAAAATGTCAGAGGGCAAACAACTTTATTGGCAAGATTGCTCCCTGTTCTTTAGGTTCTGAGCGTTCCAAGACAACAAACGGTATATTCTGGTGTGCTAGAACTGTTGAATATGCATATGGCTTGTATGAAACATGAGTCTATTTCCCCTGTGAGTGAATGGTTCAATAGATTTGTTTTATTTGCAGAGTTTCTACCTGTCCTCTCCTTTGACCTCTACTACTGCTGACTGCAGATGAGTTGGTGTGACTGTGTGAGATGTTACCTGTGACTGTGGTATATTCTTAAATTGAAAATGTTTATGTACTGATAATGCAGACATGCACTGTTATGCCTGTCTGGAGAGGAGCTGTGGGAGTGCTAGCAGTTGGGTAGGGTGTTTTTGGGATAAACTCTGCTGATATGAATGAAGATGGTATTTGTCTCCATTTGGAGTCTGCACAAGGAGGAGAACGCAAGTCTGCAGGGAGGAGAACTCAAGTCTGGAAGAATTATGTAGTCCATGGTACAAATTTGTGATTCAGAAAGCTGAAATGAGAAATCTGTTAAACCAAATATTTTATAAAGAAATAATCAGGCCACTTCTGTCCAGTCAGATCTCAAAGATTGCTAAGTTGGCTTTTTTGTGTTTATAGGAACTGTCTAGTTGAGGAGTTAATGTTGGATGATGGGTAAATCTATGAACATGAAGGAGCAAGGGAAGCATGTGGATCAGTATTGCATTGCAGCTGGCTCATGGCTGTGATCACTCTTGCTTCTCTGAAGTATAAATTTGCCTTTTACATTGTAAACTTAAACTATCTTACTTGAGCATCTTACCATTTTAATTCCTAGATGGGAATGATGAGCAATCCCAGCCCTTATGGCCAGCCCTATAGTCAAAATACTGGGCAGCAGATTGGAGCCAGTGGACTTGGCCCTCAGATGCAGAATAAAGCTGGACTGCAGAATAGCTTACCACAATTTCCAATGGACAAGAAGCCAGTTCCTGGGACAGGAATGCCTAACATGGTAAGTAGAATGAAAGGTGTATTCAGAAAATGTTGTGGTAAAGAGGAGCAATATGCTCTGGTCTTGCCACGTTATAAGTTTTGTTGCAGCTATCACACCCAGTATGAATATGTGCTCTGAATCCACACAGAATGCACTTGTTTCAACCCCTAAGACTGACATGAGGGAGAGGACTGAGTTGTGCTTTCTATGATGATAAACTGCATCCTCATTCTTTGCCCTTCAAACCCTGTTAACAGGGAAAATGAAATGGAGCTCCTTAATTGAAGTGAGCTTTGCAACCCATTTGGACACCTCTGCTTTCCTGTCCCATCCCTTCTTTTTTTGTTGCTGTATTGGGCTCCTTCTCCTCAGAGTATCTCTGTCTGGAGAATTGTTTTCCTGCTTGTACTTGCCGCTACTTTTGGGAAAGAGAAATGTCCCTTCTCAAACAGATATTACCAGCCGTGTGTTCGTTCCTGTGAATTACACGAACATGCTCAACAGTCCTGATGCTGGAGGTGATTCCCTGGCAACTGTAGTAGCCTTGGTACCTTTCCCTTTTACCTCTACACTCTTATTGCAGCAGGACTTGAGAGGAGAAGAAAGAATGGTGGGAAAAGTGGATGACCCAAGCTTGTAAATATCAGTGCCTCACCGCATGCCTTAACGTTAGATTCCCTGGCTTGAGCTTAATGCTGATGTCTCATTATTTTCAAAGCTTAAATTGGTTAGGGGGATGACATGCAACATATCTTGCAGGGTTTTTTTTCCCCTATATATATAGATTTTTTTAATTTAGGAAACAAATTCACATTTCTGAATATAGCTTGTGCTTCTCCCTGCTTCAAATTCCACTCCCGCACACTCCCGGGAGGGTCAGTCTATTGATCTTACTAACTGTTGCTGAAAAAACATTTCCAGTTAACTTTAGTACCTTTAAATTAAGAAGAGCTCCATCCTATGAGTTTTATTTAATGTTTTTTTAAGTTTAGCATGAAACATTGGAAGATGAGCAAACCAGTTGGTTGTATGAATCAATAAAAAAAAGCAGCCAAAACTTGTTCAGAACCCCAACTGTCAAGTTTGTGTTCAGTGCAGAGCATGTAACTCTTTTGAACTGGTACCCAGCTGAATGTAGGAACTTAAAGTTGCTGCTCTCTCAGTTGTCGTTTAGAACGCCAGGCTGTAAACGAGGCAGTTACGGTGATACTGGAACATGCACAGACCCTGAGGGCCTGACTAATTGGTGAAGCCTCCTTGTAAAATGAAGGGTTAATACTAGTGGTCAAGAGCTACGGGAGAAACTGGGGTTTAGGAGTACAGGTAGCTGAGGTCTAAAGATCTCCAGAAACATCCTTTAGAACCTCTGGGAAGAGTCAGTTACAAACTGAAGTCTGTTGGACTGAAGTGATACAAGCAACACAGAGTACCTGAGCCTCTCTTGTTTGAGTATTTCTCAAATGTCACCTGAAAGGAATACAAACAGTTCTGAACAAATAGACAGAAGCAGAGAAGACAAACTAGGTGTTGCCATACCTTAGTTCTGTGGTGTTTATTATCCTGAAGCTGTGCTTCATCTCTAGCAGAGACTAGGAGATGCTTGTTTTGAATGCCTGTGTGCAAGTTTGGTGATGGAAAAAGCTTAAAAGCTTCCCAGAACTTCCCTTTCGTTCTCCTTTTCTAGGAGCAGTCAACTTGAGACACCTTATACTGAGAGGGAAAACCCTATTCATTCTAAAATGTGCTTTCTTCCATTAATGCAAGAATTGTGGATGCAACTTCCTAGCTTCCAAAATGAGACTTGAGCTCTAAATGCCATTAATACTTTCTGGTTGGTCTAGCACTGCAAATTAACCTGTGAGCATGTGCAAAGGTCTGCTGGCTATTGATAAGGCAAGAGCTAGGACTAATAGAGTGATATGGGGAGGAAATTGTGGCTGGCAAGAGAATTGCCAGGACTGTTGCTAAGGGGCATTTTTAATGGGTCTTCCAGAACTACGTATAGGTGGGCTGTTTCCTTAGTCATAGAATGTAGTAGAAGTTGTTTCTCTTCTTAGACTTTCTCTTGTGTTGTTGTTTACTTGCTAAATGAATTATTTTCAGAAATAGATTTATTTTTGGGAATTTCTTTTTCACCTTCCTCAGGGCCAGCAGCAGGCTCCCCAAGTTCAGCAAGCTGGGATGGGGCCAGCAGCTTCTCAAGGAATGGGGTCTGGAGCACCAACGGCAGATCCAGAAAAGCGCAAACTCATTCAGCAGCAACTCGTTCTCCTCTTACATGCTCACAAGTGTCAGCGTCGAGAACAGGCCAACGGGGAGGTGCGACAGTGCAACCTTCCACATTGCCGAACCATGAAGAATGTCTTGAACCACATGACACACTGTCAGGCTGGCAAATCTTGCCAAGGTAAATGGGGGAGTGGTTATGTAGATACCGTCAACATTTGAGGGAGGAGAAGGGCTCCTAGAGAGAGATGGACTAGTGGGTGACTTGGGAAATAAGTTAAAGAAATTCTGTCTTATTTGCGCAAGACTGGGAATTGTAAGCAACTTCTGCACCTCTACAGTTTAGGCAGGTTAGAGGGGACAAGATACAACAAAGAGATGAGTAAAAATCTTTTGCCTAACTTTCTAACTCACTGTAAGATCTTTTGGATACTGCCTTCTTTTAAAGGTAGACACAAACTAGGAATCTGCAAATAGGAACTACCTGTCTCCCTTAAACTGAAGAGATCAATCTCAAGCAATACCAAGCCATGAATTTGACTATTACTGGCACTTGCAACCTCTCTCTGTCCTACTAAAATGTAGTCTCCCTTTTTGATGGCCTAGGCTCATTTGGATTGTGCCAATTGTTGACGTTTCAGTTGCTTGGCACAGTCTGCCTGATACCTGATTGTCGCGGTTTGGACACTAAAAAACATCGACACTGATCTATATGGAGTTATCCTTCAAACGACAGAGGCATAGGCTTGGATGTATCACATGGGGTTTTCAAGTAGGCTTGGGTTGGGCCAATAGTACTAGAAGAAATCTGGCTGTGTTTTCAGGGCTAGTTAGTGCTGAACTATTTCAAATAATACTTTATTGAGTTATGTTAATACAGATGTGTGCCCTGAGAGAAAATGCCATTCTCTACCCAGTTTGTGATGATCATGTGGGAAATACTGGCAGTAGTTTGTAAAAGTTTTTCATTCCTTCTCTTTCTCAGTGGCACATTGCGCATCTTCCCGACAAATCATCTCACACTGGAAGAATTGTACAAGACATGACTGTCCTGTATGTTTGCCTCTCAAAAATGCTGGGGACAAAAGAAACCAGCAATGTAAGTCTACTGGAGAATTCTGTGTGTTGAATAAACCATAAAATGCATGTTGGGAGTTAAACTTTCTTGCACCCATATGGTAGTGATGATGCTCTCAAACCTGGGAACATGTTAATATGGTTTTTCTCTTGTTTTAATCTCAGAATATTTTCCTGGCTCTTGATTGCTAGTGTTTATGAAAGCTTTCTAACTTTTTTTTTTTCCTATCAAGAGAGTGGTAAGGGTGAACAAATCATAGCTCTCTCAACCAAATGATTGGCTTTTCATTACTGCTTCTTCCAGCTGGACCATTTCTGGAGAGAGATATACACACACATGCACATTGTGTTATTTCAGCCTGACACTTGGTTCTGTCTTCATTCTTTGTTTGCGTCAATGTCACTTCCCCTTTCTCTTTGTGTCCCGTTGGTCTCCCTGACAAAATGTTTGGCAAGATTTTTGGTTGTGTGTTACACGTATGGGGATTTTTTTCTCCTTACTTTAATGTTACTGTAGGCTCTTCTCATGACTAATGTGAGCTACTTCTTGGTTTAAGAAAACTAAAAAAACCAAAAAGGGCAGAAAAGGCATTGCAATGGCTGGTGGAGAGCTCTATGTACACTTCTGCCTTTAGCCTCTGTGACATGGTGTGCCTCTGTTTTCAGTTTGAAGCAAGCAGATGTGTCCTAAATACTTAAGAGTGGGATTTCCTCTGAGCAGCCCAAAGGGAAAACAGCATGTTGGATTGGCTGGTTGAGTCAAAACTTGTCTCTCTGTTTCGTGACAGGTTTTTCAGATCTGTTCCCTGCATGCTTCCAGAAGGAGATGTTTTAGTTTTGAGCAGCCAGTGCACTCTTTTGTCTGTTCCCGTGTTGGTGGGCCTCTCTGGCTGCCTTCCCCTCTCCTCACTAACTCCCTGTGTCTCTCGCAGCGCTGCTGGGCGGAGCTGCAGTAGGACTTGCCAATACCGGCTCTGTGGGCGTGGGGCAGCAGACAACGCCCAGCATAAACACTACCAGTCAGATAGACCCCAGCTCCATCGAGAGAGCCTACGCAGCCCTCGGACTGACCTATCAAGGGAACCAGATGCAGACACAGCCCCAGGCTCAAGTGAAGAATCAGCAACAGGGACAGTCACCCCAGGGTCTGCGCCCCATGAATCCTATGAGTAAGTTTATCTGTTAATGTTAAAATGCAAACTACAGGCAACTTCCCCGTACTACATCTAATGCAAATTTTCTGAACTTACTAGCTTAATACTGCTATTTAATTTGCAAAAGGTAGGGCTTTGCAATATTTTAGACTTGGAATAGCAAGTTACTCAGTGGAACTGGAACATTAGAGGGCCCGGGTGCCTTCTCCTGGAAAACAAGTTCTCTGGAAAAACTAGTTTCTTTGGAAAAATTATAATTTGCCAAGGTGGTTTTTTTGGTTTTTTTTTTGGTAGCTTTATAATTGTATTGTAATGCAAGCTTTGGGCTATTGGGGAGTTTTTAATTGGTTATGCAGGCATTGGAATGCCAGCACTCAGGTGTACGTCTCTGTCACTCAGAGTGCAGCATTTTACATTTGTATCTCAGATATGTAATGTTTATTTAAAAAATGAGAAATAGTGAATAACTGACATCCTCCCCGAATCCCGTCATCTGATCTCACGTAGCTCTGAATTGTCTAGGTGGCTTATTGCAACATCATAAGACTAGATAAGAATTTCAATTCAAAGTGCAGTTAATTGGAACCTGGCTATCACTGGTGTCAAATGAAGTCACCTTTAACCACCAAATCTTAAGTTTGATAGTTCGAGATTACACCACAGGACTTTTTCTCACTCTTAGCTGTTTGCTTGAGTTGCATAAGTAGATGTGGCTTTTTTTAGCGGAAAAGAGGAAAGAAGAGCTGGTAGTGATTTATCATAAGCTCGTATGGGATTGCAGTGATCCTGCCTATGTGCCCCATGACAAGCTTGTGTGCAGAATGAGAGATTGGTGCAGAAACACACAAAGTGCAGCCTGCAACCAACTGCTTCTTTGCTCTGCAAAGGGAATGATGCTCCTGAGTTACTCAGGAAAAGGCTGCTCCGTGGAGTAGACTTGTTAATGAGATGACTGGCCCTCACAGATTGTATCTGACTTGCTATCACTTTCCTCTGTTTTTACACACTGAAAGGTAAAGGGCAAGGGTCCTGAGAGCTTAGTCTTAAAACAATTAGGTTAAAATAATATGATTTTCTATTGGGCCTTAGAGTATTTTCTGAAGCAAAATGATTAATATTTTTTTATGTGTGTAATTACTTATAGACAGTGTTTGGCCTGTGCATTCCTTGCAGAACAGTGGGCATTCTTTGTACAATTGCTAAGAAAATGCAATTAAATGGGATTGAAAAAGCTCTTGGAGTGTGAAGAACTGCAGCTTAATGTAGAAAGGACAAGCATGGAGAGTGTAGACTTTTGACTATTGCTTCCTTATTAGAAGTGGGTGGCTAAGGAGGGAATTAAAACAGGTAAGATAGGAATTACCAGGTCCTGGCCTACAGGACAACAGGGCTAGTTTAGGAGAAACAGCATGATTTGATGAGGACCGCTCTGGGAAAAGATGCAGTCCTAAGTAGCTCAAACAAATGGTGGGTTTTGACAGTTGAAAAAGGGAGAGTTAAGGTAAAGGCTGACTGTTGTCTTGCACTCCAGTGTGCTCTCAGATGGCAAAATGGATTTGGGAAGAAGAAAAGGACTGAGGGAAGGGAGATTTGGAACAGATTTATGAAAAAAATGTAAATACTTGGTTGTGATATTAGGGGTATGTATTAGACTCAATATACTTAATTTCAGTGGTTTTCTCTTGTATGCAGTGTGTAATTTTGCTTAAAATACAGATTCTGTAGGATTCAAATGTCCTAAATGTGAACCTTGGTAATGGCTTTCATGCTACTTGCAGCTTCACAAAATGATGTGTTTGGAAGCTCCAGAGAGAAATATGCTGCATTTTTTTTTACTATTTGAGAGGTAACTGTAGTGTGTGAAGAAAATAGGCAATTTTTATGGTGATTAAGATCTAGTGTGATTCAGAAAGTCAGATTTTTGTTATGAAACAAATTAGAGGTGTTTCCTGCAAAGAATTGTCAGATTTTCCTTCTTACAAGCATTGGAGTTAGTTGTAGGATCATTAAGTATGGAGTGGGTGAGAGGGGACCTTGTCTGATGTAGGTGGTAGCTGATGTTTTAAGTTTTTGAAGCCTTTGTGAATATATATCCTAAGATTCTGAATGAAAAGAAACCCAACTGCTTCTAAACAAAAAAGCAGAAGTGGTTGGAATCTTTCATTAGAGAGTCACAGGAAAGGACCCTGGAACATAATATTTGCAGCAAATTGAAATTACGTGTTTGTTGATAAGTTCAGGAAGATGTGCAGAGGTGTAATGGGGTTGATGCTTCACTTGGAGGTCGCCAGTGTTGTGCCTCAGGCTTTTTCTAAGTTTGTAAAAGGAAGAAGGTGAAGAGAGCAACGGGTAATTAAATTCCCTTCACAAACATCCAAGTACTTGTAAATCTAAACCCTTGTTATTGCTGAACAATTACTGATTTTGTGTGGTAAATGGGCTCCTCATTTTTTCTGTGTTCTTCTGTTTTCTAGGTGCAAATCCAATGGGAGTGAATGGAGGAGTAGGGGTTCAACCCCCTAATCTGCTGCCTGACTCAATGTTACATTCAACCATGAATTCTCAAAAGTAAGTTGAATCCTTTGTACCCCAGTGATTTTGTTTTGATCTCATGGCACTTCTTGCATAAACAGTGGAGTAAATGCCATTGATGGCTATCTCTCCCTCTGGATTTTGTCGCTTTTGTTGCAGTTTTCCAAATCCTTGGGTGGAACAGCATGTACTCTTTCATGGCGTTGTTTGGTGTGTGTGCAGCTATTTCTGCAGTTTGTCCATTGATTAGGGAATGGCTGAACTAGCACTTTGTCCTAACATTATTCTAAAAGAGGCTATGACTGTAAGATGATTAAGCTGGGGCTAGACTTTTGCACTCAGTTCTTGCTCTGTTTTTGAAGCCCCATGATGAGTGAAAGCGCCAATGTTGCCAGTTTGGGAGCCATGCCAACAGCTCAACCATCCAATACCGGAATTCGAAAGCAGTGGCATGAAGATATTACTCAGGATCTCCGAAACCATCTTGTTCATAAATTGTGAGTAGCTGTAATATCAAAACAATCTCCTATTAGGTGAGCTGCTGCCCCAGAGGTTTATTGGAGGCAGAGGTGTTGCAGAAGGAAACCTGACTTGCAAAACTAGAGGGCCAAGGAGTGAATTTTGTCAGGATGCATGAGAAAGGAAAGCAGAAGCCCAAAAGATGAAGCTGCATCTGCTGGTTTGGGACTGTTGTCTTGGAAGTTTCCCACTCCATACTCAAGCCATCTGCAAGGGGCTTGACCCGTGGAAGCAGTAGCAGTGCTGCAGTCTGTCAGCAGGTTTGCTTGCTGCTTTGTGTTCAAACCACTGGGGTTAATGCTGGTCTGGGAACATTCTAATCACTTGCATGTGTTTTTAAAATATTTTTTTCTCCCTGCTCAGAGTCCAAGCCATATTTCCTACTCCTGACCCTGCAGCACTGAAGGATCGACGTATGGAGAATCTGGTGGCATATGCTCGGAAAGTGGAAGGGGACATGTATGAATCGGCAAATAGCAGGGTGAGATACCATCCACTGTTATCTGGTTCTGTGTATTTCTACCTTGATCCTGTAGTGATTGGGGAGGAAGAGGACTGAAAGCACAGATGAGACTCCCAAGCTGAGGAAGCAAGTGTTTAGGGGCTGCTGGATGGGGTCTAGGAACCAGCCAGTTGAAGGCTGCTGTGTGGATGTGCCAGGAGTTGAGATGTGCTGTGCCTGAGACTTGTCACAGTCCTGTAAAGGCAGTGCTGAAGCTCTTCACTGTGATTGTCCCAGAGGGGCGTTGGACACAAGAAGAAAAATATCTAGTGTTGGTCTAATAGTTGAGAGCAGTGCCCTTAGCAGTGCCCCTTTTTCCCCTTCTGTCTCTCTGACAGTCTCTGCAAAAGGGAAGACCGCCCCCCACCCCAAGCCAAAATATGTGTGTGTAAGGCTGCTTTGCAAGTTTGAATCATTGGGACCACTTGCCTTTTCTTAAAGTGTCTCATCTCCTTTCTTGGCTTTTATTCCTCCTCAACAGGCAGAGTACTATCACTTGCTAGCAGAGAAGATCTACAAGATTCAGAAGGAGTTGGAGGAAAAACGAAGAACCAGGCTGCAGAAGCAAAATATGATCCCAAATGCTCCGGGCATGCCACAAGCTCCCATGAATCAAGGGCCCAATATGGGACAGCCACAGCCAGGAATGTCTGCAAGTAAGAACCTTTGGGTTACTGATTACCTGGTACAGGAAATCCTGTACTGTCATTTCAGTAGGCTTGTGTCCATTTAGCTGTTCATGGGTACCTGACTTGATTGTGAGCTACTACTGTTCATTGTTAGACCTTGATAAAAGGTTTCAAATTTGTCCCCAGTTTCTGAAAGCTGGTTCTAAATCAGAGGATATTTCTGTCACTGGGATGTATTTATATTTTCAATGAAGTTCTTGAGTTTGCCTCACACTTTGAGGACTCTTTAATAATGTTACTGTATACATTTACTTTTTTTATATATGGATTTCAATGTGTAATTCTCACTAAAATGTTTGGTGGATAAATCCTGGTGGTCTTCTGAATTTTCTATCTTATTTCAATGTCTTTTTTTCCAGATGGTCCTCTTCCTGACCCAACCCTGATACGTGCCAATGTGCCAAACCAGATGATGAATCGCATGCAGGCACAGCCAGGTAAATACTTGAAGAAAATTTGCTACTGTGATTTTTAAAGGAATCTTGGCATTGGACAGCTCTTACTGAAGCATAAGAGACCTTGTATCATGAGCAGTTTTTACACTTGATTAAGAAAATAGCTATCTATACTGTATAATTCTTACATAACTATATAATAAATATAAAACGCTATCTCTAGTAGCCTTTCATCTTGTGATTTTGAGCTGCACATTAGCTGCTTGCTTTGTTAAATAAAGAGCTTGATGCTTGTGGTATTTCTGATCATGTGTGCATGGGATGGTGGGATCAGTCAAACATGGTGAGTCCAGCCAGCTCAGGTGAGGACATGTTGGTGGCAGAGGGAATGAGGTGAGAATTATTGCTCGGAAAAAAAGGGCAGAACCTTTGTTACACATTCAAGATGTGTTATAGCCAAGGTGCAAAATACTTGAAGTTAAGATACAGTTTGAGATTCAATAAGTGAATTTCTAGTATGTAATTAAGATAATGCAACTTTCTATATAGTTGATCTTCAATAGCAGGTGTGACAATCAGTATTTGTCATGTGTTACAGTAGTTCTCAAACTTAATGAGTTTTAATAACAGTGGAAACAGATGTCTTGAGGAGGGAAAAGCTGGTCTGTATTCTGAAAGAGTAGGTGGCTTGAACTCTATATATTTAAAATTATTCCATGTAACTAGTTAATAGAAGGCAATATTTGATTGAAAGCTGGTTGCTAGAAAGCAAAATTAGAAAGAAACAGCATTTCTTCTCCAAATGTTGAGTGGTGCCTAAAGGAGATGTCAGGCCTTTGTTTACAAGTGTTTTTTTGGTGCAAACTCACAGGAATGAATCAGTTTGGCCAGATGAACATGCAGCTGTCACCGATGGGACCCCGACAAACCCCTCCTCTTCAGCACCCTGGACAGCTAAGTCAGGCTGGGGCCATGAATCAGGTCAGTGTGCCTTCCCTCCAGGGTTGTGTTCACAAGTTTGCTTCTCTTGACTGTGGTTTCCTTAAAATCTATAAATAAAAGAAATTTGAAAATAAATCAAGCATCATTTCTTCATTCTCTTGGCCCTTTGGTTTCTGTCTTTTGCATCTCCTCTAAGATCTGTCTGATATATAGTAAATCTTTAGGTCTTTGTGGTAAGCATTGCCTAAAAATTAAGTTGAAATGGCTTTTTGTTGCATCCTTAAAATAAGGAACCAAAATAAATCTTAAGTCACAGTCCTAATCTGAAATCAATATCCTTTTACTTAGCTTTTAAGAGAAATCATCTTAAGTTCTGTCTTTTGAGAGAAGCTATAAGCAGGCTTTTCATGTTGTATCCTATGGATAAGTGGCAAGCATCAATTTCTGCAACAAGATACATGTTTTTGGTGTTGGTTTTTTTTTTGTAAAATGTTATGAAGGTGTATGCACATTGTGTGAAATTAATTCCTTCCTTTTCCACCAGATGGGATTTCCTTCACGTATGCAGCAACCAGGAGTTGGCCAGCCTTCTGGTCAGAATCAATTTCTACAACAGACTCAGTTCCCTGCTTCTTCCCCGGGAATGAACACAGCGAGCATGCCTATGACTCAGCCTGGCAATCAGACACCAGTATCTCAAGTAAGTTTCTGATTTCTTGAAGTGGTGTCAGTGAGCCTTGTCATATACTGGTTATGTTTGTTCAGTTTGTAGTAATGGAGAACAACTTGTTTGCTCTAGAGACTTTTGGAATTATAGTCAACAAAATTCATTTATTGAGACGTTGCATTTTCCTGATGTAGCACTGGGAATGGCAAGGGTGAAATACTGTTGACTTGTTCTCAGGCTTAAATTTAAGTGTTAGAGAGGAACTGATTTAGGTTTGTTTTTATGGAGCAAAGAAGAAATTGTGACTCAGCATGCAGTGGTTAAGATTCTCTTGCTGAACAGTGAAGCAGCAGAGCCTGATAAATTAAGAGGTGGCAGAATAAGTCGTAAAAAGGCCTGTCTATCCAGGCCTGTGTGTTGCTGGCTTTGGGGGATTAGGAGGGTTATCACTACTGAAGATCTGAACTTACAGTCTAGCAGTTTCCTTTCTGTCCTCTCCCTCTCCCTTTTCAGCAAGAACCTTTCAGGCCAGGAAGAAGTAGGGAACGTCAGTTTGCTTCTCATTGATGCTTCTTCCTAGTTTGCAGGCAAGATTATTGTGGAGTTACAGTTTTTTATCTTGACCAATACAATTTTTTTTTTTTTGTAATTTTATAAATGGTAGAGTTACAGCTCTACTTATTTGTGATGATAAATTCAGTTTCTAGTCTTGGGGGTGGAGGCATGGGCACACTAAGTGTATTTGAATGCAGTTTTTCACTGTGGTGCATTGTCCCATATTTAGGATGTACAAATCTGCAGTTTTAGAAAGAAATGTTTTGTGAACCGGGAGTGTAGGTGTGCCATTCTTTAAATATATGAAGAAGTATAAGTTATTCTATTGAAACTTCTTTAAGAGAGATGAATAAATTATAAACCAGCCTTATGTTTGTGTAGAACAAAATAAATCAAGTAGACCATTTCTGCTTTTGAAAGAGTACTTAAAAGTGAAGCAGATAGTTTGTCACATTTTTTAAGTATGCTGTGGGAAAGCAGACATTTGACAGTAATTTCTCTTGCTTTTCTATTTCAAGTCATTGCAAATGTGTACCTGTTTTCCCACAGGCACAAATGACCAGCGCTTCCTGTCCTGTGAACTCTCCTGCAATGGCTCCAGGTTCTCAAGGGAGCCATATTCACTGCCCACCTCTTCCACAGCCTCCCATGCACCGAAATTCTCCTTCTCCAGTACCTAGCCGAACCCCAACACCTCACCACACGCCCCCAGGCTTGGGATCACAGCAACAGCAGGCGGCAGCAGCGGCTGCCACCACCGCCCCCACACCTGCTCCTCAGGCAATGCCACCTGGACCGCAGTCCCAAACTATGCATCCCCCTCAAAGGCAGACTCCAACGCCTCCGCAGGCACAGCTGCCTCCGCAAGTCCAGCCTCCAGTTCCAGTTACCCCTTCTGCAGAGCAACAGCAGCAGCCCTTGTCGCAGCAGAGCACGACCGCATCTGTTCCCACACCAACAGCACCGCTGCAACCTCAGCACCCCACAACACCTGTAAGGAAATACTTCAATTGTGCTTTCCCCGCAAATGTTTGTATGTAAGGTTTAATTTTCAGTTGTGTGCTCCTGGCACGTTTAATATTAAAATAAGGGGGGGTTGGTATTTGGGGAGTAAACTTTTTTGATCAAGACAAGTCTGTAGATCATCTGTTGTTTCCAGAGAGCAAGTATTTTACAGAATTCTTGTACATGTTTTGAAATTCACTGTGAAACATGGATGATGAGGTTTTTGGTTATGTATACATATGCATAGTGCTTGTATACAGTAGGGAAACAATGTCATTTTCTGTATACCAGGCCTTCCAGTGTCTGCTTCTGATGCATGTTTTCCGATAGTTGAGGTTGTGGGACACTATATTCTTCAGAGAAAGCAAATAGAAGGACTAGAGTGGTTTTAAACTCGTGGAAATGTAGTATAGGTAAAACATAGATTAGAGAAAGAAAAATAAGTTCATTAGAAGCCCGTTTGTAATGTATTTTGTTCCTTCAGCTTTCACAGCCAGCTGTGAGCATTGATGGGCAGGTATCCAACCCCCCATCCACCAGCAGCACAGAGGTGAACTCTCAGCAGACTGTTGCAGAACAGCAGCAGCCACCCTTGCAGGAAGTGAAAATGGAGATTAAAACAGATGAAGGGGAACCAGAACAAACAGAGATGCAAATGGAGGAGAAATCTGAGGTGAGATTGTTGACCAGATGTTGGGTAGAATACCTTCATCTAGTACTGCTGGATGCTTTCTTCCAGCAGTAGATGGAAGATGTCATTCCTTCCAGAACTCAGTGAGAGCTGTAGGTGCTACCTGCTGCTGCTGCGGTTTTGATTGTTGTCTTTTGTCTTATTCCTAAAGAAGGGTCTGTGTTTTCTGGTGAAATTGTGGTAGAAGTCAGTGGCCACAGGAAGGACCATTATAATGTGGTTGCTATGAAGCTTTGCTTTGGTAAATGCCAGTGTGAGAATGCACTCAGGTCAGTCCTACAGCTGTTAAAATAGCAGATACTAGGACAAGAGGTTCAGGTTGTGCCAGGGGAGGTGTAGATTGGATATTAGGAAAAGTTTCTTCACTGAAAGGGTTATCAAGCATTGGAACAAGCTGCCCAGGGAAGTGGTTGAGTCACCATTCATGGAGGTATTTAATGATGTGTAGATGTGGCACTTCAGGATATGGCATAGCAGTGGACTGGGCAGTGCCAGGTTAATATTGGACTTAATCTTAAAGGTCTTTTCCAACCTAAATGATTCTGTATGTACATGATGGGCTGCTTTACTGGGCTTTGACAACTTGTCACCGAGGACAGCTAGGAGGGTGGCTGCCAGTCGCATCATCCTGGCAGCTCTGCTGTATGAGAGGCTGTTAGAACTGCCTGAAGAGCTGGAGAGGTACCCATGTGTCTACTTGCAGCTCAGAACTCGTTAGCAGCTCATCATTGCTACTACTGCAGTGTTTTAAGATGCATTCTAACACATTTGCTCAAGTTTTAGACAAGTTTTGACTACAAAGGAGAGAGAAGAGTGGGTGGGTAGCATGACAGATAGGTTTAAAGGACAGAAATGTGGATGGGTGGCCTCCCAGGAGATTTAAGTGACAGGCTCCAAACTGCTTTCCAGGCTAAAGTAGAACCAGTTGTGGAGGAATGTAAACCAGACCCAATGGAGCAAGAAGAGAAGAAACCTGAAATGAAGACTGAAGTACCAGAGGGGGAAGAAAGACCTACTACTCCAGCAACTCAGTCTTCTCCAGCAGCTGGACAGTCTAAGAAAAAAAGTAAGCAGAAACACTGTTTTTACTTAAATTCACTGCATCTCCCTAGAGAAATCTCTGCAGGGGAAAAAAACCTGGGCTTTCCTTATTGGTACTTAGTGGATTATGTGGTACTTATATGGATTGTTCTTTGTGGCTTTTGGACAAAAATATCTAATAATACATGTGCTTATAATTGGCTTTGGGCAAGTTCTTTAAGCCTTTAGAATTAGACACTAAGCTGTAGTAAAATTGTCAATACAATGGAGATTTGAAATACTCAGTTACAGATTCTCTAGACAATTTTTTTTCTTGGGGCCTCCAAGAAGGGATATATCTGGAATGTGAACCATCTCTACTCATCAATGTCGTCTTATGATCGCCTTTTCTTCAGGTGATCATTTTAATATCCTCCTCGCAACTCAGTGTTGCAGAGGATAAAGAAGCCGTGCTAAGTACCTTAAACCCATTGTCTGTAGCCTTTTTCCACAGACATCACATTTTCTAGCAGGATTCTTCCTTCTGGCACTTTCTGCTATCTTTCTAATGTTGATTGTTTTTCAAAGTTTTCAAGCCAGAAGAGTTGCGGCAGGCACTTATGCCAACACTGGAGGCACTTTACCGTCAGGATCCGGAGTCTCTTCCATTTCGACAGCCTGTGGATCCCCAATTACTAGGAATTCCTGTGAGTGTCTTAGCAAGATCATTTCCTGGTTTTAATTCAAAACTACAGTATTTTGACATACAACAGCTTACATCTGTCTTGTTAACATCTTCATATTGATGTGTTTGGGAAGGTTTAGCTTAGGCTAAACGACATCTGACTTAGGAAAGTTTGTTTGGTTCTATGTTCCTTTTAATAAATAAGCAGATATAGCATGCACTGGAATGATTTGCCAACAGCACCTCAGTCCGATATGGGCTTTTTATGGTTGTTGCTTTATGTTGTGATGCTTTTATTGCTGAATTTCATAGGTGTTTCTCATCACGTATGAATCTTCTCTGAAAATGTGGTAAATTAAGCAGATCAAACCCACTTAAAAATATCCATCAATGATTGTTGTCTGTTATAGGAAAGGAAGAGACTATTTGAGTTAGAGATTTGTTTAGGTTAAATTTTCTGCTTGTTTTAGAATTGTCTTGAGAAGACAATTATCATTCAAGGATCTGTGGTTTTAAACTCTCTGAATTGACCACACAAGTTTACAAAATATAAATAAATACATGGATGTAGAAGTCCTTTTTAGGTGCTTCAGACAATGTTTTTTCCTAGAAGAGTTTTTATTTGGTCTTGATGTGGGGTATTTTTTAAGGCAGATGCTGCAAAATTTCAAGGCCTGCTGTATTACTAGCATTTATACACTTGCTAATATTTTTAACAAGCTTTCAATTGACTGTCATTCTGCAGACTTTTGTAGAAGTTGCACTGTAATTGATGGTGGATTGGAAAAAGGCATTCTTTAGAGGACACGTGTTAAGTTTTATCATAGAATAAAGTTACGTGTTTTTGTTGGGTTTTCTGGGCTACTAAAACCAGTCACTTTATATTAATGCTCTTATGTCTGTCTTTGGATCTCAATCGCTGTGAAAACATTGCCATTTTCTAATAATTGTATTACTATTTGTAATACTTGTTTTGCTGATTAAAATTAGAGTGACTTTATTGCATTAGTCGTGAATGAGCAACAGCACCTGAGAATTAAAGGAATAATGAAAAGAAAACACTGGGGAATTATATGGTATTGCTTAGAGATTGCATTCTGTGTGTCACAAGCAGTTTGACAATCAGGTCAGGGAGGAACCTGTTTTTCTTGATGAGAAGAATTTATATGCTGAGAATGCACATGCTGTCATGTCACAACATAGTTCTCTAGGAGGGTTTTGAAGTGCTGCGTATTCTTGCAGGATTATTTTGACATAGTGAAGAACCCCATGGATCTTTCTACTATCAAGAGAAAGCTGGACACAGGACAGTATCAGGAACCGTGGCAGTATGTAGATGACATCTGGCTCATGTTCAATAATGCCTGGTTGTATAACCGCAAAACATCCAGGGTATACAAGTACTGTTCCAAACTGGCAGAGGTGTTTGAGCAAGAAATTGACCCAGTTATGCAGAGCCTTGGTTATTGCTGTGGAAGAAAGGTAAGAAAGTAAATATCTTTAGTCTGTTGCTTGCTTCCTTGAATTGAAGGGGGAAAATATAGCAGTTGCGGTTGTTATCAGTTATGGTGTGTCAAAAATTTCCAGAGTTTACCAGGATTTAGCAATCCTGAGTAGTCTGAATTTAAGTATTTTGTGGATCTTCTAATTCTATTTAGTCCTTAAATAATGTATATGTAGATAAGCCCTTGGGGGGAAAAAAGTCAGCAACAGAAGGCTTATTTTGATTAGGGCAAACTTTTGCTATTGCAAATTAAACAGGTGTGGTTTTATTACTGCAGAAGTTCTGTATTTCACTCTATATTGAAATTATATTTCCCTTGTCTTGTTTTGATGTGCTTCTGTCTTTGGAGAAGAGTTAACTTGAGAATAACAGCCCACTTAATGTCTTTTGTGACTAGCACTTTGTACACTTTGCTGCACAGAGATCTGTGCACAGAGTAAGGTGGAAGTGTTCACTGTCTGGGTCACACTTGCTTCCCACGGAGAGTGAGTGAAAACGTTTGAGTACTAAGTCGACCCATTCCTCTTTGCAGTTGGAGTTCTCGCCACAGACTTTGTGTTGCTATGGCAAACAGCTATGCACCATCCCTCGAGATGCTACTTACTACAGTTACCAGAACAGGTAAGGAAAACTCAGTTGGTGCAGTTTTGTGCATGCTGCAATCAATCTGTTATAGGCATGCGTGTATTTACGTAGACACCCTCTTTATATGTGTACATACACCTTTATGTTTTAAGATAAAAAGTTTTGCTGGAAGTGCTCTTCAATAGTTTGCCTTGTGTGTTAATAATGATTTCTTTGAGCAAAAGTTCACTGCAGCCTTTGCTCTTCCTCCTTTCTTTGCAGAAATGTGATGTTTTACTACATTTTGATCCTGAAGTTAATTAAATCTTCAATTACCTACAAATCATATATACAAATCTGTTGCTTTGCTTCCTACTGTGCAGTAGTATTTTTCATGCAGAATACTGAGCAGACTATGCAGAAACTGTATTAATGCTCATAATACATATTGGTTTTGGCAAGTCTTTGTTTTTCTCATGATGTTAACGCCGAAGAGCAAACTTACTTCTGTGTTGCACATCTTAACTGGAAGATCTGTGTATTCAGTTCTTCAGCAGATTGATGCTTGCTTTTTCTCACAAAGTTTCCTAAAGGAAATTGTCTTTGCAGTAGCTATCAGTAGTTCTGTAAAATGCTGTCAATTCTACAGCTCTTTTGAGTATCTTTTTTACTTGGGGTTTATTAAAGGATTTAAACTTACTTGACTTCTGAAAGAAGGTTTCTTGCTAGTTATCTCTGCCAGCTGGAGAAGTGAGGCAGGAAGAAGCAGGCAAACACATGCTTTAACACTCCCATATTCCCTTGCCTGTCACCAAAATGCACCTGTTAGAGCAGAGGACTGGTTAACTCCAAGATCCATCGGTTTAATGTAGTTCCTGCTCTCCGTTCATTCCAACATCTCAAACCAACAAAAAAAACCTCCCCCAAAAGAAATCAGAACGACAAAAAATTTTGGCTTTTATCTGAAAGCCAAGATTTTCCAATAATTGTAGTTTCCTTAAGCACCTGGTCAGATGAAAGCAGTGAAAGATTATACAAGTTATAGCTTAACCTTTTAAGGCTTTGTAAAGGTTTATAGCAGCAAATGGTGTTTTTTAAGCTTCTCCTACTTCTTTAGTCCTATAGTATCCCACAATAGCTATTGTAGTTTTAGATTTGTATGTAGTGTAGAGCATGTCATGTCAGTATCTTCTGCTTATGTTTGTCCGTGGCAAGTACTACATGAACCAAAAGACTATTGCTCAGAGATCTGACGTTTGACATGTTTTCAAATGTTAGAAGGGAATGTCTGCATTGTAAAACAGGTGCCTATGTGTGACTTGTAGATTACATCATATATACAGATGCGTATATATAGACTGAAATGTATAATTCCAGAAGTACTGCTCTCTGCATTATCTCAGATAAAAACTGGGAAAGGAGGTTGAGACCGGTCTTTTTAGCCCAACAGTTGCTAATAACATAGATTTGTGTGGCTTTATAATGAACTTGATTGAATTTTTTTTTCTATTTTTAGCCATCTTGTCCACTCAATTAGCATGCCTTATAATGGAGAAGCCACAGTTTTAGAACATTTTTGAAGGCTAGGGTAGAATCTTGAATTAATCTCTATTTTATTGAAGTACAGATGAAATCTTTCTCTGTAATGCTTGCTGCAGTGATGGCTGGACTGTTCTGTGTGCAGACTAGGCTGTGGCAGAATCATATCCATGTAGAGCATTATGTGTCTACTTAATGCTAGTTAACATAGAGTTTGACAGTTCTATTATCTATAAGAATTTTGAGGACAGATTTTATTGTTCCTAAAGTTTCTGGTATTTAGCTTTTTGTTTCGACTGGGAGAGAATTCTGTTACCTTTCAGCATTTATACATTTAAGATGGAAGGCTACCTCTCTTCCATTGATCTCCTGCAGATCCTCCTCCCAACAGAACTGCTGTGCTGATGTACGAGTCAGAGTAGCAGTTCCTCCTTCCTTCTGCTCTTTCCCCTGTCTCATTTTAATTCTTTGCTGTACGTGGCATGGATTATTAAAATGAAGAGGGTATGGGTATGCTAAAATGGAATACTCTTGTTTAATTTGTTTTTATCGTTTGCTGCTTGTGAACCCATTTGAGAGATTTAATGCTAATCTGTGCTTTGCCTTGGCTTTCTGCTTTGTGTTGTCTTGTCTTGCTTCTATGTTTTTGTTTTTGTCCTGCAAACCCCCATTTCTTTGTTCGTGTGTGTGTTATTTTTTTAATTTCTCCTTCATGCTTGTCATTGTCTGCACTTGGCTTTGATTGCGCAAAAAAAAAAATCCAAACCAAAAAACCAAACCAACCAAACACAATGTGGGGCCCATAAATCTGCATCATTGAATATCCTTGTCGCCGTTGATGACCTGCTCTCTGCTCCTGTCCCTTCCTTGGCCTGCTGTGATTGGTGGCTCCGTTGCTTGACTTGGGCTGTGTTGTGTGGACGGAGCAGTTCACCCAAATATGGCCTTCTTGCTGACAGGTATCATTTCTGTGAGAAGTGCTTCAACGAAATCCAAGGGGAGAGCGTTTCTCTGGGAGATGACCCATCACAACCTCAAACGTGAGTTATTTGTGTTTGCTTGGGCTGTGCTTTCCTGAGATGTATCATAGCCTACAGTGCTTTCTGTAGGGAAGGGGTTCAGCTGTAGATTTAGGCTAGTAGAAGGTGGACGATACACCCTTCATAAAAGCCTGGACTTGTGCTTGTCTTGAAAACCTGGACTGACTGAACTAGTGAAAAATAAGCACTTAGTGCTTAAAATTGCAACTCTGCCAATAGATGGGAAAGAAGAAAATGGCTTTTTCCCTGAAAAAAAGTGAAAGTATTCTACTGCAGAAAAATAACCATGCCCACAGGCAAGTGTGTGACAGACATAGCTTGAAATGTCGAACGTACCATTTTCTTTATACCCTAGCTATGCTATTAAACTTGTATCCAACATCAGGTTGTTTTTCATCCAAATCAGAAGCAGGCAACCTCCCTTTCCCATACAAATATTTCACTGCTGGAATGCCATCTGCCTATGAGAAATGCTGTGCAGTTGTTGAGGAGAACACAGTAAAAGGGTGTTTTTACATGGATTTTACCATGTTGGTGCCAAACTGTTGGGACAGTCTCTCATTTTGCTGTATCCTCCTCATACCTCCGCCCAAAAAAATCTTGAAACAGAGTTTTGGGAGACTAAGGAAGCCCTTGAGGGACAAATGAGTGCCAAGCAGTTAGTTTTTGAGCTGTTCAGGAAATCCCTTTGGGGGAAGGCAGTGAAGCAACCCTGCCGGTAGAACAAAAAGAGGAATTCAGGGAAGTCTGAAGCCAAGGGGAGAGTTGTTGAAATTGGTAGTTAGACAAACTGAGTTAACTTTCATTTGGAACCAGATCCTGGATGCACTAATGGATATATATGGAACAGTACTGGAAGTATCTGTTTGGGCTTGGGATGATGTAAGTGTACTGAAAGAGGGTAGATTGAGATTAGATGTAAGGAAAAAATTCTTGTCTATGAGAGTGGTGAGGCAGTGGAACAGATGGAACAAAGAAGTTGTGGATGCCCCATCACTGAAGTGTTTAAGGACAGGTTGGATGGCACTCTGAGCGACCTCTTCTAGTGGAAGGTGTCCCTGACAGTGGCAAGGCAGATGAGTCCCTGGCAGCCCAAACCATCCTAGGATTCTGTGATCTACCTTTCTGGAAGGAAAAAGGAACAAATAATGTTGTATACTGGTCAGTACAATGGGCCATGCCCCTGTGGATAGGTGGATTGCAATTCTAGTAGAAGCAAAGATCCAAAGTTTAATCAATATAGAGTACATCATAGGAATATACATGGTGAGTCCTGTTTAAATTCCATGCACCATATTATAAGAATAGTTTGAGGTAATTGAGATATTTAACTTCGTCATTTATTTTATAAGGAGCTTCAAGTATTCTGCAGGTGGCACTATTCAGAATAAACACTGAAATAAGAGGAGCTAGGAAAGTTAATTCATCTCATGCAAGTTGGATGAGTCTGTGTCATTGCGTCTCAGAGAGGGACATACTGATCTTCTCATGTTATACAGAACACACATTGGGGTAAATTCTCACAGATTTGAGTATTCTTGTGTATTCTGGACTATTTTGAACCAGGTTGTTTAAAAGATACTTGGGACCTCACTGTCAAAAAGATGGAATTTTAGGCCTTGAAAATTATGTAGGGAAGGTAAAGATAATGTATAGTAGTGGCTGGGTGGAGGTTGCAGGGTTTGGAAGCTGAAATTTATCCTTTGAAGTTGATGTAGGAGGAGGGCTAGGGGAATCTGAAAAAAGATAACCTACCTTTCTCAAGTAATCAAAGATAATTGGAATTCTCTGCCTGGAGAATATGAGAGGCATATCAAGTCGTGTTTTCACTATTAAATACTGATCAGACCTATCCAAAACTTGAATTGTCAACAAGCTTTAATATTTATCCTGTAGTAAAACTGAATAAAGGAACAATGTTGTTCTCTACAAGAGAAAAATGTTTTCCACAGACAATGTGGAGTGGCATACACTTCAGTTGTCTGTCACTGTGTAAAATACAATTACTTTCCTTGTAGTGCCAGTGAGTGTTTAAAAAATCTGCTTGTAAGTTTTGTCTTAGTTTGTGGATAGGTGTGGTATTGCATGAATGTTTGTTGTCTTGTGTTAAAACTGAGTTTTATTGCCTGTTTCTCCATAGCACAATAAACAAAGAACAGTTTTCAAAAAGGAAAAATGATACACTGGATCCTGAACTGTAAGTATTGCTGTCACTCTTTGAATGATCCTCATTTTATTATAAATACTTCGCCATCAGCTTTGTCTTTGAATGTAACTCTTAGTTGGTAGGGGCTGCTCAGTAATCAGCAGATCTGGCATTCTGTGCTGAGAACCCAAACTACCATGGCTGTGCTTGAGAAATGTGACGCTGGCTGTATGGGCTGAAATGACTCCATTTTGTTGTCTTGCATGTGGATTCAACAGAAGGATGAATGCAGACTGCTCTGCTTTGAAACTTTGTTGTGGCAAATGCTCAAGTCTCACAACTGATTTTAGTCATTTGGCAGTAGCTCTTAGTGCTGTTGGCTTTTCTAGTTGCTGCGTTTTACAGGCAGCTGTAGTAGAAGGAAAAGTTGTTATATTTTGAATCCGCCAGTTCTTCTGTACTGCTCTGAAAGCAGAACTGTAGTCATTCAGTAACATTAAGATGATAGTGACTCAGCAGTTTTGTGAAGCTGCTTTACATGGTCCTGCATCCTACACCTGTGCTGCTACTCTGCAAATATTATCCCCATTCTCAAATCAACAAGCAAAAAGGATATTTATTGTTCCCACACCATCCTTCTAAAGGCACAAGGGTCAGCCAGTTCTTCTGTTTTACAAGGGCTGTGGGAAGGAGAGAATAGTAGCTTGATTCATAACTTTTCTTTCCCTTTGTTAAAGTGAAGATAGAATATAAGCCTAACTTAGTGTGATACCACATGCTCTACATAGATTACAACTGTTCAAAGTCTCAAATGTTTAGACAGCCATGTTCAAAAGGAGTCAGATTATCCCAATACCTGAAGCAACCTTAGGTATTTTGGAGATTTATATTCACCAACATCTGGGAGCTAGACCATATGACTCATCTCAGTTGTCCTTAAATCTCTGCTAATCTTCTGAAAGTAAGTTAGGTATTTGTTTTTGTGTTCTTCCTTCCCACCACCTTTCTGCAGTATATTTGTAATGTACCCCAGGGTTCAAGCATAGTGGGGCAACTAACAGCCAAGTATTTCACGTGGTTCTTCCTTTCTGACATGTGTGAATCCATTTCCCTCTACTCTTTATAGCAACAAGTAGTTTGCAGATTCTATCCTTAAAAGGGCTTCACTTGAAAAAATGAGTGGATGGCAGTAAGACAAGCAAATGGTAGTAATAATAATAATGTGTCCTTGCGTACTCTGCCTGACTTGAGCTGGCAGGTTCTTAATTTGTTCTGAAGGCTGTTCTCAGCATAGATGTGCCCTCTGTGTTAAATAGACTCAAAAGCCTAAATGCTAGAAGTGCTCTAATAAAATATTACAAAATATACAAGCAAGTAATGATACTACTAACCTTTGCTTCCCTTTGCCTTTTTTTGCCTTGTACAGATTTGTTGAATGTATAGAGTGTGGAAGAAAAATGCACCAGATCTGTGTTCTTCATAATGAGATAATCTGGCCTTCTGGGTGAGGAATTTCTCCTTATTAAGTAGATAGCATATTTACTATTCGGTAGAGCTCATGCATAAACTTCCTTATATTGATTATATTTAAAAGACTGTTTAATGGAAGAAGTTACATTCCCTGAAAATTTTACACAATCTCTAGGGTAACATGAAATTTAGACATTGTATCTTACCGTGTTATGCGTGAAGTTTTCTAATCTTTAATGTATCCAATGCTTCTTTGTGTGGAAGAGAGAATTTCAGCCTTTGATGTTTAGAAATGCTAGCCCTTCATGAAAAGATGTTTTTAGTTCTGGTAAGAGTTTGACTGATCTGTTTTCTGTACAATCATACTGTTTATCTTCAAAAAATTTTTTAACAAGTGAAGGATTTACCAGGTGAATCAACTTTTTTGATCTCAGTGATCAGATTAAATTTAAAAACCATTATGGGTTTTCTTTAGATACTCCATGGTTCTTGATCAACATAGTGGGTTTTCTTCTGATTGATTTAAAAACTTTCAAAAGGATGATAAATTATATGTTGATAAAGTTTTATAAGAGCTTAAATGTCCCATTTCTTGTCAGAAAAGCTGTGAGTTCTAGCATTCTGTTGTCCCATTCACATTGCTGCAGAAGGAGGTGGATGTCCTGTAAATGAGGAAGAATCACAGAATCATTTCAGTCTACAGTGTATTTGGGCATTTAGGAAAAAAATCAGCCTTTTGCTTGGTGTTGCAGTGTCTTATCGTCATCAGAGACACCAGTTTGAGCCTAGTTGCTCTGAGAATATTTTGAGCTGATATTGTCAGACCTGCCAGTGGAGATTTTCCTGGGCTTTCAGGTGGCGAAGTGGGTGACTGATAGGAGATGCAACACCTGGAGCTTAGATCCTCCTCTGCAGCTCTGAAACAGTTGGGCTGTTCTTTGTGCTTTTATTTCAAATTTCAGTTAAAGTATTTTCCAGACCAGATGAGATCTGGTGAAAGATTTTGCTTCTAAGGGTAAGATGCTAGAGAACTTGATGGTCTGACTCGGAGTGACTTCACTTTCTCTTTTTTTTGCTTCAGCTTCGTCTGTGATGGCTGCCTAAAGAAAACA
Source organism: Callaeas wilsoni (assembly GCA_013398955.1). Lineage (NCBI taxonomy): Eukaryota > Metazoa > Chordata > Aves > Passeriformes > Callaeidae > Callaeas > Callaeas wilsoni. The sequence goes on along the minus strand of VWPU01017165.1, from coordinate 70,401 downwards.
GGACGAACCAGGAAAGAGAACAAATTCTCTGCTAAAAGTAAGATTCTGACACTTGCACCAGCAAATTTAAATAATATGTTAAGAATGGGGAAGAGGTGGCTTTTATGTTTGTGTTGCATTAAAGTTTTTGGAGCTGAAGTAGGATACTTTTGGTCAGTTTTGACCATCAGTTCTGCAGTGTTCAGAATGTTTGCGTTCACAGGTGGTGGTGTTAGTTAATAGTCAGTGTCAGACGGCTAACATAGTGTTTTAGAGCACTTCTACTGCAAGATCCACGTCCTTTTATCTCAATTGCAGTATCAATAGCATTGGGAAATAGTTGATGTGTGACTGCAGTCTGACTTCAATTTATGATTACATGTTCAAGTGACTATTGCTGCTCTTAAAAGCTTTGATAAAGGTTGTATCACCTGGTGACAGAACTCGAGACATTTCTTCTTGATTAAGGCAGCTGATTTGAAGGCAGTATAGGAGGAAATTTGTGTAGTCATTGTCCATCTGTTCTGTAGACAAAATCAGTCTTTCAGAAACTTCTTACATTGGTGTACTTCTTGGAAATAACAAGGATTTATGTTTCTACTGAAATAAAATATTCCTGGCCAACCAACAGCATCAAAATTCAGCAAACCATTCAGTGAATGGCTTCAGCATCTGAGTCTTTTTTCAAAATCTCCAAAATCAAAATTCCCTGGATTCACTAAGAACACAGGAAGAATACAAGGGTTCTTTTACCATTTCTATCAGTTTTTGTTTCTAGCAACGTGAAAATATTGCATAGCTAACGTAGTGGAGTGATGCTTAACCGAAAGATGTCAAATTGGAAAAATGAAAAGCTGATTGGTGGATGTATAACTCTACCAGAAGTAATGGCCAGTGTTGAGGCAGGCCCTGTTACACCAGAAGTTCTACTTTACTTTTCAGCTTGAGGTTTTTGTCAGCTAATATTATACTTCTTTTGTATGAAGATTGTTTGAAAAAGAGAAGCTTGTAAGCTAAGTATGTTAGTTGCAGATACAGTTGTTTTTAGTTTTCCTTCCGTTATTGAAATATATTCTTTCGGTAAATGGAGATACTAACTTGGCTAGTATGGCTTTATAGACAGAATATACTTCCAAATGCAATGTCTGCTTGTGAAGATGTGTCTGAAAGCAGTGTTGTGTAATCCAGTTTAAGTAATTAATAACATCTATTCAGGAGAAATCTTAATTGTGATTGACTTTCAAGACAAGCTAGAAATTGGGTTGAAATACAGATTCTTTATTCATTTAAATAATGTATAAGCCATATATGTGCCTGCAGGGGAAAAGCAGCTCACCCCATCTAGAAGAGGTAGGGTTTAAAGATAAAACTTTAATTTATGTTAACCTACTGCATGTGTTAAGAGTCATTTTCCATTTAACATCTGAGTAATCACATATGAACAGTTCAGTTTTGTATATGTTTAGAGCTATATTTTTCTCCTGCAGGATTACCAGCTACAAGACTTGGTACCTTCCTGGAGAACAGAGTCAATGATTTCCTGAGACGACAGAATCACCCTGAGGCAGGAGAGGTCACAGTTAGGGTGGTACATGCATCTGACAAAACTGTCGAAGTAAAACCAGGGATGAAAGCAAGGTTTGTTCATTTCTAATTTTGTTTTCTCTTGGGGGAAGTGAGAGCTGTTTGTACTTACATGATACACTTTTTAATTAACTAGAATCATTTAGGTTGGAAAATGGCTCTAAGCTTGAGCCCACTTGTTACCCTAGCACTGCCAAGGCTACTGCTAAACCATGTCTCCAAGTGCCACATCTACACGTCTTCTAAATATCTCCATGAGGGGTGACTCAAACACTTCCCTGGGCAGCCTTTTTCAATACTTGACAGTCCTTTGCATGAAGAATTTTTTTTCTAATATCCAGTCATAAAAGACTGTTGTATTCAAAACCTCATCACCAGCCAGTTCTTGACAAACAGGTGTTCCAGCAGCATAATTTTTTTTTGTCATGAATGTCTTTTTCACAGTAAAAAGTGTGTGCCTTTTATTTGAATAGTCTGTAAACATTTAACTTTCAAATTGCACTAAAATTACACTTAGAGTAGCCTTCATCTTTGTTGTCTTCACCTAGTAACATGCAGTCTCTGATATGTGCATATATTTGCTATTCCTCTTTACCCTCTGGTCTGCAGGTTTGTAGACAGTGGAGAGATGGCAGAGTCTTTCCCTTACCGAACAAAAGCGCTTTTTGCCTTTGAGGAGATTGATGGTGTAGACCTGTGCTTCTTTGGGATGCACGTGCAGGAGTATGGCTCGGACTGCCCTCCACCCAATCAAAGGTGAGGAACCCCATGGAAGTTTTATTTTACCTTGGTACTCTAATTTGGATGAACCTCCTGTAGTTCTGTATAGAGCTCTCCTGTTCCTTGAGACCCTTAGTGCTGTTAGGTTCTGGAAACAAAGTAGCTTCTGTAGTGTTGAAGTTGTTTCTTACTGGGGATGCTGGCTGGCAGACAGTGTTGCCTTAAGGATCACTTACTGTGTTCTCAAGGAAGGGGTTGGATAGTTTTAGGGAGACAAGGTTAGGATATCAAAAGAAGGCCAAGTTTCTATTGGTAAATTAGGATCAGAGGCTTTGCAGATTGCTGTTGTAATGGATGCTTCAGATGTATAAAATAACATGAATAAACTTGTCGAATTACTTCAAAATCTCTCCTCTTCTTCATGCTTTTTTTTGGTTGATTTTTTTTTCAGGCGAGTGTATATATCTTACCTTGACAGTGTTCATTTCTTCCGCCCTAAATGCTTGAGGACTGCTGTCTATCATGAAATACTAATTGGATATCTAGAATATGTTAAGAAACTAGGGTAAGTATCTTAAAACATTTTCTTCTGTACGGCATTTGTGCTGAGTAGTTCTTGCTGGAAATTAAATTACTACATCCTATAGTACAGAATATGGTGCCTAAGTATCAACCTGTGATAGAATAACTTGACAACAACTGTGTACAGTTGAAAAGGAGAAGAGAAAAAGGGATTGCAGGCTTTTCAGGGGAGGCCTCTGCTTCAGATATTTTTACGTTTCCAAACTTACCTAAAACTTTCTTAAGTCCAAGTAGAAAAAGTGAGCCTCTTCTCCAGTCCATAAAATGTTGTTGTCCTTGTGTAATGCCACAGCTTTAATTAGATCATTTTTTTGGGCTAGCAAGTAAGTTCTTACCCTTGTTTATAAGGAGAAAGTTAAGTGTATGTTGTCTATACTGATTAACTCTGTAACAGTTGTATAAGGCCACTAAGAAATCTTGAGTAGTTGAAATAGTGAGAAACTGAAGAGTTAGGGAAAAAAGAGGAAAATATACTTGGACAGCACAAAAGAACACAGAATAACTGCAGTAACAAGAAAGGTGGAAATTAAATTACCGTGATTACTGAAGTAAAAAGGCCAGTGAAGTAAACATCACTCTATTGTCAAGGTACCTAGTATAGGTTGGTGGAGTTATTTGTGGAGAAATTGTTAGGGACTATGTTAGGGACAACTAAAGCAGTTGATGAGAAAAGTTAGGGGAGTTGAAATGGAGGTAAGTAGTACTATCTTCAGTACCTCAGTGGGGTGGTGTGTTCTTTACTGCTTCAAAAGCATACGTTAGGCTTCTTTCTGCTTTTTTTTATTGCCTATTTCCTAACCTGTGAGTCTGTACAATTGCTGCATAGAGCTCAAGCCTCAGCTTTACTTAATGCTCTTTTCTGTGCTAATGGGTAACATCAGGTTCTCATCTTGGGAAAACAATCTTGGTCACGCAGTATCATCCCTCCATTCTCTGGCAGAAGGAGTGACAACTGGCTGCAGCTCCCAGGGCTTGGGGAGGGTTCTGCAGAGCTGTTTCTCAGCATGGCAAGGATGGTTATTTTTCTCTGATTATTCCTCCTCTTGGAGTTCTCTTCAAAGACTAGTAGAGAAGAACTGAGGATGAAGAAATGATCTTTGGTGTTACGTTCTCTGCAGCTGTTACTATTTGGTTGTCATCTATGTTAATAGTACTCTAGATTGTGCAGCTAATAGCATAGGTTGGCAGTGCCTGTTTATTCCCAGATATAATTCTAAAACCTTTTCAAACTGATTCTCAAAACCCAGAGGATTTACAATAGAAAAGTGAATTCTGTCTTTAAATAAATCTGGTTTTAAAATGTTGCTAGATAAAGAATTACTACTCTGTCTCGAGCTTTCAGTACTGAAATACCTAGACTCCATCCTTCTCCCATTAGTTAATTAGGAGATGGCAATTGCAGGTTTGTGTCAGGCTTTGTTTTTTATGTAGGCTGTAAAATGTGTACACTTTACGTATACGTGCTCCATATATAGCGCTGAATTTTAGAAAATTAGTGAAAAGATGGAAATGTTAGGTCTGGCAACAGCTGCCAACTCGGTGGTGGCGCCACCTGGTGTCAGAGAGGAGAGCGCGCGAGCGACCATTGTCAGCGCCCACATGTCCCGGTTTTGTCTGACCACGCCAGGTATACTACTGGACATATCTGGGCGTGCCCGCCCAGTGAAGGAGATGACTACATCTTCCACTGCCATCCTCCTGACCAAAAGATACCCAAACCCAAGCGACTGCAAGAGTGGTACAAAAAGATGCTGGACAAGTCTGTGTCAGAGCGCATCGTCCATGATTACAAGGTGTGTTAAGCATATGCTTGGGGGAGATTGACCAATCTTTTCTTGATTTCTTCCTTGCCTTATGCATTGTGCCTGACTCTCAGTGTTTACTGCATTAGTTTTAAGCGAATTGAGCACCAAAAGTTTAGAGTTAAAACATACTCCCTTCAAAACATGTAGCTTCTGAAGTCATTCTAGCAAGAGACTTGAACAAACTAAATTCTTGAGGAATACTGTAAAAGAGCAAAAGAAAATATATGGAATCTTAAATCTTCTTGTGTTAGATAAAATTGCAGGGTTAGGATGCTGATGCAGTTAGAAGTATGTAAAATCTTTAGAATTATCAGGACTTTAACTAGCATTGAGATTATGGTGATTATATTGTCCCAATTGGTAAGAATGCCATTGAAATCTAGCACACAGTAATGATTTATTTTTTCTGAGTGGGAATATTTGAAATGTATTTGACAAACTATAACTGATACAGTGTTAAATATGCACTTAGAATGTGCTCTCCTAAAATGAATTGAAATATTAAGCTTTCCTTTGTTTAGTCTGCTGATGCCTTTTCTTGTCAGTCATTGAGAACATTGCCTTTCGTTTTGTGACTTGTAATAGTGATAACCAAAAGTGATTTTGCTCTCTTTTAGGATATATTTAAGCAGGCAACAGAAGATCGTCTAACAAGTGCAAAGGAGCTCCCTTACTTTGAAGGGGACTTCTGGCCTAATGTTCTAGAGGAGAGCATTAAGGAACTGGAGCAAGAGGAAGAAGAACGGAAGAGAGAAGAAAACACTAGTAATGAAAGCACAGATGTAAGGATGCTTCTGCTTTTCATGATCTAATGTAAAAGTTCTCATTATATATGGATAATTATAAAAAAAAGAGGGGGGCAAGGCACTTTGGTTAACTGGATTTTTTCACTTTTCACTCTAATATAAATTTCAATTTTACAGTTTATAAATTAGAGCTGGTAAAATATCACTAAGCTACATTTGGATGAACAGCGGGTGTTCATATAGCTATAAACTATCTAATTACCAAAGGCAATTTTGTTGGAACAGCTGCTAGTTGAATATTTTGTTGCTGAAATCCAATTGTTATCAACGATCATGTTGCCACCTCTGCCTGATTTGAAAGTTTTTTCCTTAAGCATTAGCTTTTAAACACTGGCTCACTCTTTTCTTTCTAACTTAGATGTTATAACACCAATCTTAGCAGGATATTCTGAGAAAGTAATGGAATGCTCTGAGTTAGTACTTGACTCTCAATAGGTTGTTTAGTAGCTTTAAGGCATTGAGGATCTGAAGCACAAATTACTGCTGAACTGTTGTTGGGCTACTTTAAACTAGAGAAATTTCTTGCTGGTGTCTAGTGCAATTTTTTTTGAGAATGTACAACTGTGTTAACATTCAACAAAAAACCCCTCACAAATAAAAAAGATGCATCTTAATTCAACAATAAATTTGAAAGTGAGCAGATACAGAATTTATGCATCTGCCTCTCCCTGGATGTTCTGAGCTTTTATGGAAGAGCTGGTGAGTCTAGGGTAAGGTTAGTAGTTTTGCTCACACAGGAGTACTTGTTAGTTAACTCTGTTGTAACACAGCTGCTTCCTCACCTTATCAGATGCTAGATTTTTTGTGGGATTTAGATTTTTTTTGCTGGAAGATCTTTGGATCAAAGAAAGGTTTAACATTACAGTTAAAAATTGTGATTCTCCTGTGCTGCTCTTTGCAATACCTTCTTTCAAGGACTTTGATTAAACAAAGTGCGGGAAATTAGGCAATATGAGATCAAATTTACATTAAGTAGCATCTTTCTTAGGATAATATTGTTTTCTTTGCATATGGTATAGCTTCGAGTCCTCATCTCTCTAATATACCCAGAAACCACTTGTGAGGGATCATTTAGCTCTGTGGGTGAGGTTGGTCAATATTTAGTCGAGCCTTCACAGCAGTTTGGCCCCAAAATGCTGTGGTAGGGCAAGCTTGCAGTACATTACTATTTAACCTTCTTATTATTACAAATAGTTTTAACTCTTTATTGATCCTGTGTTTCACTCTTGAAGAAGAGGCAGTAATAAACTGTATTGTCAAGTGATGTGCTAGTCATTCATGTTCACTGGGAATTTCCATTCTGGCAAAGTTATTTTAAGCTTAGGAAAAATGCTTGTTTGGCTAACAGTTACTTTGATCCTTGATCACCTTATGCTGTGGTGTTTTGAGGGGCTCTCTGAGCAGCCCAGCAAGGAATAAACTGTTCATTGCTAACAGAAGATAGTTGAAATTAAGCTGACCTGTTTTGTTTGACTGTTGCAGGGTATGACAGGAGGCAGGTGTGTGCTAGAAGTTGCACTACTAATGCCTTTTGAACTCAGAACAACAGCTTCATACCAAAATTAGTTTAATGCAGTCTGTTAAATTTGTCAGAGCTGTAGCAAACTAAATCTAGGTGGTTTAAGTCTTTCTTATATTTGCTTAGTGCCATATCAATTGCACTTTTCAGTTATTTTTACTTTTGAACTGCATTGAGAATTCATTTACTGAACCCCTTTGTGATTGTCCAAGAGTGTATAGCTGTAGCAGACAAACAAGTTTCATTATATAATGTTTTGCTTGTACCTCCTGAGCATCTATGCTTTTAATATTTTTAGATGTGTATATTGCTGACCTTGATATCTTTTGGAGCAATTCTAATAGAATTAATGTTATGTTTCTGGGGACCCTAGTATATGTCTTCAGAGTAAATGATTGTGAAGTGTATTTTGTCCTGCAGTTACAGAATATGTAAAAATAATAAAATGTGGTGTTGCTTAGATACCTGACATAAAATGTCTTTAAAATTGCTAGGTGAGCAAGGGAGACAGCAAAAATGCCAAAAAGAAGAACAATAAGAAGACAAGTAAAAACAAGAGCAGCTTGAGTCGTGGCAATAAGAAGAAGCCTGGCATGCCCAATGTGTCCAATGACCTCTCCCAAAAGCTGTATGCCACTATGGAGAAGCACAAGGAGGTAAGAGTTGATTGAATGAGCAATGTTTTTTACTTCAATAAAGAAGTGTGCAAAGCTTTGATACTTCAAACAGAGTCATGCCCTGTAAATTATACAGGTTTGGCTGGAGAATGGAGTGGCTCACCCAGACAGACCAGTATCAGTAAGTCTGAGCATTCTCTGCTGCAAGGGCAGTGGGAATAATGCAGCTGTGCTCATGCAGAACCTCCTAACAGTCTAGACTGCCACAGCAGTTGTACTGTTACTGTTCAGTCCAGTGCCCCTTGTCTGTTGCTTCAGAAGAAAGTGAACCTGCAGGGCACCCAGAGGTCTGAGATTTCCCAGGCCTCACAAGCACACCACCTGGCAGCAGGTCATTCAAGTATTAGCTGATCCTGGAACTGTACACTCTGTAATGACGTTTGGTGACCAAAACATCTTGATAAGTGCTGGTATATTAAGCCTTTTTATTTTTCAGGTCTTCTTTGTCATCCGTCTCATTGCTGGCCCTGCAGCCAACTCCCTGCCCCCCATCATTGAGCCTGACCCGCTCATTCCGTGTGACCTGATGGATGGGCGTGATGCTTTCCTAACCCTTGCTAGAGACAAGCACCTGGAGTTCTCCTCACTACGAAGGGCTCAATGGTCAACCATGTGCATGCTGGTGGAACTGCATACCCAGAGCCAAGACCGCTTTGTTTACACCTGCAACGAGTGCAAGCATCATGTGGAGACCAGATGGCATTGCACTGTCTGTGAGGTATGTTTGGTGAAGTTTTCCCTGCTTCTGTTCCTGTATCTTTGTGCCCAGAGTGCTCTTTACCTAAACTGATTTCTCATTATTGACTGATGGAAGACGATCTGTGCAGCTCATCTGCTGGCAGTTCAGAAAGGAGGGAAAACATTTTCCATAACAAGCAGTTCTACTAATGTGCTGCTTGGTGTGATTTTTGCCTTGGGGAGAGCTGAAATAGAGTTTTGTTTTCTGTAGTTCATTTAAGGTGCTGCTGCCTAAGAAAGACCTGTAGCAATGGCTTGAGCTGGAATGGTAGGATCAGCTGATTTTTCTGAAGAGCAATGCATACTTTTTCTTCCAGAGTCAGAAGTGTGGGGCTGCATTATTTCTGTAAAGAGGACTCTGTTGGTTTACTGACACAGAGGTTTTACTGTGCTGCAAGTCAGATCCCAGTACTCGGGCGACTCCTTCACTACTCTGTTGTGTCTCTGCAGAATGCTGCAGTGTGTCTGTCTTCAGAAGTGTTTGCAAAACCAGTGTGTTTGAAGATCGAGTCCAGGGGTTTGGTTCAATGCCCACCAGAAGCTGGAGTATCATTGTATCTGGCTTGTAACTTAGTTTTTTAGTCTGCTGGATGGGAATGACTGATTCACATTTGATCCTAATTACAATTTGATACTTCCATTTCCTCTGGTTACATAGCTAGATATAGATATATGCACACACATACACATTTGTGTGCTTTTATCTTCTTGGTATATACCAGAAAGTAAATTCTAAATTTCCTATGGTTTAATGAATCCTGAGAACTTAGGTCTTTTTTTTAAAGATCAGTTATTGAGCCCAAACTCATGTGCTGTTGCTTTCACAGAACCCATTCTGTTCTTCTTTCAGCACTCTGTTGTTTAATTCATGTCAGCAAACTGAAAATGCAGCTTTCATTCTTTTTTGAAAATTGGTACCTCTTCTGCCACTCCTGCCCTCTTCTTTTGAAGCATGATGAGCAGCTATTTGTCCCCTGTCTATTTCTTCTCCTTTCGTGTTGAGAAAGGAAGGTATTTTTCTGGCCCAGCTGAATAATGTGTGACTTACTAGCTCAAAGCCAACTTGTTTTTCAAGGTTTATCTATTTTTGTAGCTTTGAGACACCCTTACACCCACACACTTTCCCTGGCTATAATTTGGTTTATTCCTTCTCTAGTACCTCAACATGGCATGAAAGATTGAATTTTTCCCTAGAGCAACAATTTGCCTGGAATAGAATGGGAGTAATTTTTTGAGGTGTCATGACATCATTTATTCATTTATCATACGGAGTTTCAGGAACACCGAAAACTCATCCTTTGCTGTCTTTTCAGGATTATGACCTGTGCATCACCTGCTATAACACTAAAAACCATGACCACAAGATGGAAAAATTAGGCCTTGGTCTAGATGATGAGAGCAACAACCAGCAGACCGCCACCACGCAGAGCCCCGGCGATTCCCGCCGCCTGAGCATCCAGCGCTGTATCCAGTCACTGGTCCACGCCTGCCAGTGTCGCAATGCCAACTGCTCGCTGCCGTCCTGTCAGAAGATGAAACGGGTTGTCCAGCACACCAAAGGCTGCAAACGCAAGACCAACGGAGGGTGCCCCATCTGCAAGCAACTCATTGCTCTCTGCTGCTACCACGCCAAGCACTGCCAGGAGAACAAGTGCCCCGTGCCCTTCTGCCTCAACATCAAACACAAGCTCCGGCAGCAACAGCTCCAGCACCGCCTGCAGCAGGCGCAGATGCTCCGAAGGAGGATGGCGAGCATGCAGCGCACGGGTGTGGCGGGCCAGCAGCAAGGATTGCCCTCGCCCACGCCGGCCACTCCGACAACTCCAACGGGCCAGCAGCCCCCGACACCACAAACCCCACAACCCCAGCCTCCGCCCCAGCCTGTGTCGCAGCCTCAGCCTGCACCTCCCAACAGCATGCCACCCTACACCATGCCAAGAACTCAGCCCCCCAGCGCTGTGTCCCAGGGCAAGGCGGGTGGCCAGGTGACGCCTCCAACTCCACCTCAGCCACCACAGCCGCCAGTTCAGGGTCCTCCTCCAGCAGCAGTGGAAATGGCCATGCAGATCCAGCGGGCAGCAGAGACCCAGCGCCAGATGGCACAGGTTCAGATCTTCCAAAGGCCGATTCAGCACCAGATGCCCCAGATGCCACCGATGGGAATGAACCCTCCACAGATAGGCAGAGGTCCCAGTGGCCATATAGACCAAGGAATGGGGCCAGCAGGAATTCAGCAGCAGCCACCGTGGGTGCAGGGGGCCTTACCCCAAGCTCAGCTGCAGCCAGGAATGCAGAGGCCATCCATGATGTCAGTAGCTCAGCCGGGTCAGCCGATGAATATGGCCCCTCAGCCAGGGATGGGTCAGGTACCTGGCGCTGCTCAGCCCAAACAACCACCTCTGCCCCAGGCGGCCTTACAAAACCTACTGCGGACTCTCAGGTCTCCCAGCTCACCCATGCAGCAGCAGCAGGTGCTTAACATCCTTCACTCCAACCCTCAGCTGCTGGCTGCTTTCATCAAGCAGCGGGCGGCCAAGTACGCGGGGTCTCAGAACCCGCAGGGCATGGCGGGGCAGCCTGGCATCCCGCAGGGGCAGCCGGGGCTCCAGCCGCAGCAGGCCATGCAAGGGCAGCAAGGAGGGGTGCACCCCAACCCAGCCATGCAGAACATGAACCCCATGCAAGCGGGAGTGCAGAGGCCCAACATGCCCCAGCAGCAGCCGCAGCAGCAGCCGCAGCAGGCCATGGCTGGGATGAATCCTCAGGCGCAGCAGATGAATATGAATCACTCGGGGATGGCTCCCCAGTTCCGAGATCTCCTGATGAGACGGCACCAGATGATGGAGCAGCAGCGCCACCAGCAGCAGCAACAGCAGCAGGGAGCGGGACCGGCGCTGGGGCCAGGGATGGCCAACCACAACCAGTTTCAGCAGCCCCAGGGAGTCGGGTATCCCCAGCAGCAGCAGCAGCGAATGCAGCATCACATGCAGCAGATGCAGCAAGGAAACATGGGACAAATAAGCCAGCTTCCACAGGCCATGAGTGCAGAGACAGGAGCCAGTTTGCAACAGGCTTTCCAACAAAGGCTGCTTCAGCAGCAGATGGGGTCCCCAGCTCAGCCCAATCCTATGAGCCCCCAACAGCACATGCTCCCCAATCAGGCCCAGTCCCCGCACCTCCAGGGCCAGCAGCTCCCTTCATCGCTCACCAATCAAGTGCGTTCTCCACAGCCTGTACCCTCACCGCGGCCCCAGTCCCAGCCCCCTCATTCCAGCCCATCCCCTCGGATGCAGCCTCAGCCTTCTCCACACCATGTCTCCCCGCAGACCAGCTCCCCACATCCAGGACTGGTAGCTGCCCAGGCTAACCCCATGGATCAAGGGCACTTTGCCAGCCCGGACCAGAGTGCAATGCTTTCCCAGCTTGCTAGCAATCCCGGCATGGCAGGCCTCCATGGTACAAGCGCCACGGAACTGGGGCTCAGCTCCGAGAACTCAGACTTGAATTCAAACCTTTCACAGAGTACACTAGACATACACTAGACACGTTGTAGCATTTTGGGAGCAAAAAAAAAAATTAAAAAACAAAGAAAATAAAAAAAACTTATTTTCGCAAGACTTTTTGTACTGAAGACAAATTTTTTTGAATCTTTCTTAGCTAAAACGACATTTTTCCCTGGAACACATCTGAACTCTGCAGCAGTAGTTTGTGGTTTTAAAAACAAACCGACAACGAACCTGAGGGACAGTAGAGTACAAAGAATATATTTTTGTTATGGCTGGAATCATAACCAGTCCTTTTTCTTGGCTTTTTTTTTTCCTCGTGTGCGTTGGGGAGGTCGGGGGAGGAAGGTGGTCTTTTGGTTGTTCACCAAAGGATGCCCTGCTCATGCCTCCAATAGGTTTTATTTTTTTTTAAATTAATGAAAATATGTAATATTGATAGTTATTATTTACTGAGGCAGATGGTAAACATTTTCCCTATTCTGGTTTTTCTTCATGTCACTGCAAAAAAACCACCACAAAAACAGAACAACAGAAAAACACAGGAGAACCTTTTCTTAAAACCGGAGGACAAAAGGGGTTAATGTTGCTTTAAAAATACATTACATATATAAATATATATATATAAAAATAAATACCAATCTTTTCCTCTTTGGTTGGAAATATGTCAATTCTTTGAAAAATGTAAAAATATTAAATAACTCAGTCCCCTCCTGAAGTCTACTTTTGTCCTCCAAGAATTTTCTATACAAGAGTCTGAGCTTAAAAAAAACTTCAAGTATTAAAGTAATTTGTACATGTAGAGAGAAGACAACATTTTTGCAAATACACAGGGGCAGCTGCCAAATGGATGTAGTATATATATTGTGGTTTCTGTTTTCTTGAAAGAATTTTTTTTGTTATTTTTACATCTAACAAAGGAAAAAAAACATAAAAAAGAGGGTAAGAAACAATTCCAATGGGATTATTTCAACCTGAGAAAAAGTCCCTGGGGTTTCTTCTTTATGCTTGCTTTCTCTCTCCCGTGCCCCTTTCCCACCCTCTTCCACTTTCTGTAAAACTTGAAAATAGAAAGCAAAAAACCCTCAAATGTTGTATATCATGCAATTAAAGTTGGTTACTTATAAATAAGAACTTTCGATCACTGTATAGACTGTTAAAATTGATTTCTTATTACCTATTGTTAAATAAACTGTGTGAGACAGACAGCCTGTTTTTAATGTTTCCCTTCTCTCCCACATGTGTTGCTTGTTCTTAAAATGGTGGGGGTAGCGGAATATGTGCTACTTCAAATGTTTGCTATTTAGACGTCGGAGAGCTATTTAATGTATATGACTGTTTTAAAATGCAAATCTCTAATAAGGGATGTGGAGTAATAATTAGTCTTCTAAATGGACTCTTTTGGTACAACTCTGCATTCGCATTGTTCCCGGCATGTATCTTACCAAAGAAATGAGGTCTGACCTCGACAGTTGTGCCAGTCAGCTGTGCCCCGCCCTGCTCACACAGCCTGGGAGCAGCTGATCTTCAAAGGACCTATTTTGCATTTTGAAATGAGAACTATTTGTTTGGATATGTGATATTAAAAGATCCTATTTCACTTGGAGTATATTGTGCGCCTTTTGGCACTGAAGTGTGAGCATGAGGTAAGCTTGTGTGGATGTCCCGCAGGCAGGCGCTGCACAGGCATGGAGCGTGGGTGCCCAGTCACCCTGTCTCACATCTGGTGACCTGCCGGATGCAGGGACATTCCTGAACAGAAGTGCTGTTGCTGTGGAGCGTGCATGCAGTGACCCCAGTTGTGTGCTGCCCACAGCTGCTCTCACGACTCCACTCACGTCGTGTGTTGTGCTTGGGCTGCTTGTGGTGGGTGTGGCTGGTTCATGGAGGGCTTTCCAAAATCCAGCCTTGTGGTGTGCATGTGCATGCAGTGCTGGCTGCCTAGGTAATAACTCGCCACTAGAGTGTTCTGCACCTGGAAGACCCAGATGGGACCAAGGATGTGACCAGAGCACGATGTGTGTGTAACACCGGCTGTGTTGGGAGCATCAGCGTATCCACAGATCCCAGACAAATAGCACAAGCAAGCTGACCTCAGGAAGCTACTGGTGGAAGATGATGGAGGGGGTAAATGTGGATTGATGGCAATCTCAGCCATGTGCCAAACAAAAGTAATGGTGTATTACAATGTGAATGGATGTTAGAGGTCTTCAAAAGCAGGAGTAAAATGCTTGGGTTTTGGATATAAACACAATTAGGACAATGAATCTTGTATTTAAAAAGGAGTTGGTAGCAAGCCTTCAGCAAGATGGTGGAAAGTTGGTGGCAGGCTTAAGAAAGCAGCCCTGGGCTTTGGTACTTGCCCTTGGCTCATACTGCTTCCCCCTGCATGGTGCAGACCAGCTCTGCACCAAGCCCACAGTTACCCTGCCTGCATTGCGAGGGACTGCTCCTGACCTGCGTAAAGGAGAGCAGAAAGCAAAAAAACTGCAATGTGTTGAATGCCAGAGCAGCAGCCTGGGATTGTTTAGATTTGTGCTCTCTACAGTAAGCTTTCCTCTTCCTTCCCTGCCACCAAGCAAAGCCTAGTTTTACTTTCAGCCTTGGGGAACTTCTCAGGATGGAGCATAAATAAAATTTCTTCTGACCACATAAAGGCTAGTGAAGTGAAAAGTGTGCCCAGCCCCCTGACTTGTATTCTTTTAGTGCAAACAGCTTTCATTCATGCCGCTGACTTAGCACACAAAACGTGGTTAGAATTTGTCCTGACCTGCATCAAAGCATCTTAAGTGGGGAAGCCCTGGGACCTTGCAGAGCATGCTACAGATCTTCCAACTTCAAATGCCAACATAGAGACTTGCTTAAAAGATGCCATGATGCATTCTATGTGACAGCGCAGCTGTTCTGTCCCTCTTCAGAGGTGCTGACTCTGAGCCAAGTTCAGTTTTTGAGGTGGTGTGGATGATCAATAGTCTTAAATTTGCATAGGGTTTCTTTTCCCAACATCCCTCCACTTCTGCTTTCCCTGGTTCTACTGGAGAACCAGAACCCACCATTTGGGGAACTACTATGGTGTTTCAAGTAGTGGGAGGATTTCAAGGTGACAACAAAATTGGGGTGTTATCTGTATCTCTTGCCATTAGTTGTGTCCAAGTTAGATTAGGTTGTTTCACTCCTATTTATTAGACTCTTGGACCAGCAAAAAGAACTCACACCCAAAGTTCTAGCAATCCAATCAGATATTGATTATCCAGTTACAATGATGCTAATGGTTATACTCAAATAATGTGCAGTTCAGTGATGTAAACTTCCTAATGCCTGACCTTCCAATGTCCCTTTGAGTCTTAGGGTCAATGACTGAAGTCACAGACGGGGAGGGCTTGCAGTGAGTTTGTCATGGGGAGGAGTGTAATATTTATGGTTTATCCCTCAGTCCTGGGGACACCTGTTTGTAAAAATTACACCTTGCTCTTTCCTGGTTCCTTGTTTCTCATTATGTCCCAATTTACTGTTTATGGAGTGTTTTACATATGTTGCATATGTGTTCTTGGATACTCCTAAAACTCTGATGACTTGGCCATCGGTGATTTGCTCATAGCCTGGGCCTGCAGTATCATCTGTGACTCTGTGTGTCTACACTGATGCATTTAATTATTCATTTATTTTAATTCTAATACTGTCATTTAGATACTCCATTCTGCACAGAGCCACTTGTTATTACAGAAGGACAGAGTGGCTGAGGTGGATGGGCACCTCTGAAGATATCTATCCACCTCCCTGCTCAAAGCAGAGTCACCTAGAGCAGACAGCATGTCCAGCTGAGTATCTCCAGGATGGAGATGCCATGGCCTCTCTGTGTAGTCCACACCCCCATGTCCCCCACAAGGTGTCTCAATGCATGGATTAGTCCCAGCTCTCTCAGCCTCTCCCCATCTGACAGATGCTTCAGTCTTCTTATCACTGTGCTGGCCATTTGCTGGATTCACTATGCCCATGTCTCTCCTGTACACCAGGTAATTGCACAAAACCCAAGACAATGTTGGTAGCAGTCACCTGGTCATTAGACAACTTGTAACAGCAAAATGAGCTACTGCAGCTCTTGGCAGGCAAAGACAAGCCCAGGCAAAGCCTGACAGAGCCTCGTGTAACGCAGAGCTTGTGGCCTCTTACAGGCAGTGGCAGCATCATGACAAGGCTGAGGCAGATGATGTGACAGTGACAGCCCTTCCAGCTTCTGTTTCATTTTTCCAGAGCTTTTTCCAGTGCATGATACACAGTTTCTCTGGAAGAAACTCCACCAACTGTTTCCAAGATGGTCTTTTTGCAGACACCATGTCCTTAATTTTGCTGCTTCCAGTTTCAGCCAAACTCAAGGACTCCAGCCCATCCTCTCTGGACAGTCTGCAGCAGGTCCTGTAGTGGAAGACAGCAGCAGTCAGAAGAGTCTGCTCCTAATGACCAGTTCTGCCTAACTGTGTAATGAGGCTTTGTACCCTAAAAATGAGCTTTTATTTGAAAAGCAGCCACAAGGTGCTCTGGCTGGGGAATGTTTGTTTTTACAAGCCCTCTCAATAGCTGCCTTCTACAATACAACCCTGGGGTATCTGCCAGTTTGCTCAAGGAGCCATTTCTTCCCTCAGCTTGTCAAAGCAGATTGTGTGCCATAGATCCCGGCCAGAGACAGAGCCTAGCCTGGCCCCTCAAAGTGAGAGCACAACAGGCTTCATCCACAGGGATTGCAGCAGCATCTGTGCTTGCATCATGGCTGGAAAGCCACTGAGCTGCTCTGTCAGCCTTGCAGGTGTGGCATGTGCATCAGCATTTGCCTGCCTGACTGCAATCTGGCATTTTGTTTAGAAATGTTTTGGTAGTTTGCTCAGGTTGCCTCAGTTGCACTCCCTTAGAACAGGGTCTTGGTTACAACTCCCCAGCAGGGGATATTGGATGTTTGGAAGGGAAACCTGTTCCGTGACTGGTGCTGTGGGCAGCTGATGGGCAATCAGCCATGGCTCCGGTCTGCTCTCCCTATTGAAGGGAGTGTGGTTGATTTGGGGAGAGTGGAGAAGTTACTATTGGCTCAGTCATCTTTGAAGCCCTTCCTAGCTCCTGGTGAAGTTGGCACAGCTCAGACTGTGGTTTTCCCCAGGTGTGCTGGGTGGTGGCAGGCTCTGGCATATCTTGGGAGCACAGAGCTATGTGGGATGCAACCACAAGCACCGTCAGTGGGTATTTTGCTTCTCCTCATGCCCCCACAGTCCCCAGGGCAATAGCAGGAACTGAAAGGCAGTGACAGTGTCATTACCAGAAGAAAGCACTTTGCCAACTCTGCTCCTTTGGCTCAAAGTGCAGAGCTTCTGTTGCCCCAAAAAGCAAGGAGTCTTTAATTTTTTTTTGTTTCCTCTTCACATTTGCTTTTCATTGTCTGTGTTAGCCCACACCAGTGTGGCACTGAAATGAGCTCCCAGTACAATGTCTTGGTGGCCAAAGGTGTGGGAGTCATACAGTGGATATCTCACCAGGTCTGTCAATGGAAAGCCAGGGCAGCCTTAGGCGTGACCTGGGTCTACCACCACCCACACTGCCAAGACTTGTAACCACATTCACTATCTGGGTTAGAGCCACCAGCAGTTAGAACTCCAAATTCATGAGTGAAAAAAAAAAAAAAAGACCTTAGATGCTCTTCTGTTTGCGTGCTGTTATCTGAGTCTGAGCTTGTATTGAAGGATTTCAAGCCTTTTCTTCTGTCATGTGGGCCCAGTTCTCTGGTGTCACCACAAACAGTGAGACACAGCCCTTAACTGGGACTCGGGAAAGGATATGTAAAAGGATTTCCACCTTGGTAAACTGCATACTGGCATTTTGTTTAGAAATGTTTTGGTAGTTTGCTCAGGTTGCCTCAGTTGCACTCCCTTAGAACAGGGTCTTGGTTACAACTCTCCAGCAGGGGATATTGGATGTTTGGAAGGGAAACCTGTTCCGTGACCTGCTGTCAGACCTTGTGGATGCTGTAACATCTCATCTTCTGCTATTAGCTGGACTTACTGGTCCAGGCTGTCCTTTCTGCTGGGGAAGGTGACCTGGCAGCACATAGTGGTGTCCAACGTCTTCCCAGGCTTGCAGAGGGATTGAGAGGCAGCACAGCTCAGCTCTCAAAAGCCAGATTTCTTGGGGGTCTGGGATGGGATAAGCACTTCAAACTGAGATTTACCTCCCAGGCAGTTAAGTCTTCCCTCTCCTTGTCAGGACAGCCTTGAAATTTGGCATAGTTGCTTTTTAGGGGTTTGTTTTGGTTCTGGTTTTTTTTGTTTGTTAGGGTTTTTTAAATTTGGACAAAAATTATTTACTGTTTTATTAGTATTTGTATGTAGAGTTATGTTGACATATATTGACAGACCTGATGTGGCAGTAAAATGGAAAGGAAGGACAGGCTAACTTAGTATTTGTGCCCTTAACTGGGTTGCCTTTGGGTCTGGGGTTGGATTATTTGTTCACTATACAAACTGTTCAATTACTATGTCTATTGTATGGTGTTACTTAGTGACAAGTTCCTGTAAATGCTGAAGAACATCAATGTAACATTAAGGATGACCTGACAAGGGTTTTCTGTAAGCTCCTCAGCCCACAAGAGAGATCTAGAAAACAGCAGCTGCTCAAATCTCCCACCTGCAAGCAGGCTGTTGCCTGTTCTTACACAGTGCAGGACATGCCTCTCTTCATTTCACACTTACCTTGGTAAAATTAGTCTGCCAAAGGTTAAGCAGAATATGTTTTCTTTTATTATTCCTTCCGTTTGCTTGTTGGTTTTTCAAGCTCATCTACCCTGTTTTCCTTTTTCAAAGACAGTGCCATGAATGTATAGCCAAGGTTTACATGTCTATAAATATTTTTTCTTCAAAATGGTTCCCTTCCCAGTCCTCATGACAGAAATTAAACCCTTCAATGTTTTTTGGTTTTTCCCAGTGTCAGCTAGGAGGAGCGTTTCAAAAGCCACGTGCCACTTTCCACTGCATACAAGAATTTGGAAGTCCTGTAACCAGAATGGCTGCCACTTAGTGCTGGAAGTGAAAAAAGGCCTGTGGAGCACTAGGGTTCTCATGAGCTCTTTGAAATAACAGAGTAGAAAACTGAAAAAAGGAGGCTCTGGAGAAGCAGCAGATGAATTTATGAAGCCTGGGGACCTGGAACATGAGCTCTGCATCCCAGAGCATGGGTGAGAGGACAGTCCCAGTAGACAAGCACAAAGAGCCAGTGAGCCAAGGCTCCTCAAGGAAGTTGTGGTAATAAGGGACAGAGCAGATGCTGAAGTACAAAAGCTGCAAACCTTGGAGCTGAGCACCTGAGGAAGCAGCCTGGCCCCCTGTCCTGCAGCAATAATCCTTCCCATTGGAGCTGGACTCCTTCTGTCATTGCACCTGACAGCAGCCCTTTGATACTGATCTTTCTAAAATTTTTATTGCAGATGACATCAAAACACAGACCAAGCCCAGAACAGCAGGAGGGAAGGAGATGGGAAAAGTGAACTCTAATCTAAGTTTTGGGTTTTAATTACCTGAGATTGTCAGTGCTGTTCTCTCCTTAAAGAAATGAGTTGGCTTTACAGAACTATTATGATTAATGTTACATAACAGAGTCTTTATTATTGAAAAGAATATAAGTATTCCTCAATCAAATTGGGCTTGATTCACATTAAAATTATTTTATTTAAATACTATTATTTATTGAAAAGGCTTATTTAGAACTGCAATGAAAAATGAACAGCCATGGTGTGGGGACCGCCTTCAAGCTTGTTCTGTGTCAACACAGAACTCGTTTTTGCTTAAGCCTTCAAGAAGCCTTGAGCCAGCCTGTGTGTGACCTAAGGGAGCAGAGCTGCTTGTTCCACTCTGGGAAGGGAGCAGGGGATGCTCACGAGCTATAGCTCATGATGTTTTCCATGAAAGATTATTGCAGTAGAAAGACTTAATGAGCCTTTAATTTTGTATCGTGTCTTTTCTGGAAACAGCTTTGCTGTCTGCCACGTTGTGCAATGTCTAGCGGTATTTGCAGGGGAATAACAATCTTTATGATTGATTTCATTACTAACTATATCATTTTAAAGCAATTTTCTGTTTTTAACATTGCTGGAGGATTGTTTGGAAAACCTGAATGTGGAGGATCCCTGATGCTATGGAAATTTGCTCATCAAGTTGCACACTGCCTTTAGCTCCCCACCACTGTCCCTCTGCAGTTAGGTTGTGACCACTACCCCGGATTCTGGGTGTGTTTCACACGGATAGTGACACTCCTTTGTGTTTAGATCAATAGGCTGTAGCCTTGTGTTAGAGCCTTTGGATTGTCTGGAAGAGCAATCCATGTGTATCTGTAAGGTAAGCCTTTGGAATGAACCTTTTCCATGCTGCTTTACTCCCACCTGCAGCCAAGACTGTACAGTTGTGCTTCACATTATTTGTTCAGCAACTAGGCTGAACTAGTACTAGGAATGTACAGTACAGCCTTTTTTTGCTTTCCTACAACACCAACACAGTGATGGTGATAACAAAATAAAAGGGGTAGAGTGGAAAATAGGACTGATTCCAGGGACTTACCTTTACGTAAGCTTCTTGACAAGCTGATAGAGCTGGGGTTGTTCAGCCTGGAGAAGAGAAGGCTCTGGCAAGACCTCACTGCAGCCTTCCAGTACGTGGAGGGGGATTATAAAAAGGAGGAAGATGGACTTTTTATACGAGCAGGTAGTGGCAGGACAAGGGGCAGTGGTTTTAGACCGAAGGAGGGCAGATTGAGATTAGATACAGGAAGAAATTCTTTACTGTGGGGGTGGTGAGGCGGTGGCACAGATTGCCCAGGAAGCTGTGGATGCCCCATCCCTGGGAGTGTTCAGGGCCAGGCTGGACGGGGCCCTGCGCAACCTGGTCTAGTGAAAGGTGACCCTGCCCACCGCAGGCATTTCGAACTGGATGATCTTNGACGGGGCCCTGCGCAACCTGGTCTAGTGAAAGGCGACCCTGCCCACCGCAGGGATTTCGAACTGGATGATCTCTAAAGTACCGTCCAATCCAAGCCATTCTGGGACCGAGAGCTACAGGCAGGAAGAGAACCGGGAAGGCGGCAGCGNTCCAAGCCATTCTGGGACCGAGAGGGCTAATCCAGAACTACAGGCAGGAAGGGAACCGGGAAGGCGGCAGCACGCCTCGGCCTCTCCCCAAATCTGGGCGGGACCGCGGCGGGGCACCATGGCCGCGGGAAAAGAACTACAGCTCCCGTCGTGCCCCGCGGGCAGCGCGGCGGGAACAAGCTCCCCGCTGATTTGCTGTGCTTTCCGCGGCTCTCGCCAATCAGAGGCACGGCCGGCGGGGGACGCTCCCCACGCGTCTGAGGCGGGCTGGCGGCGTCTGGGGAGCGATGGAGCGGGACCAGGGAGAGGTGAGCGGGACGGGACGGGACGGGACGGGACGGGACGGGACGGGACGGGACGGGACGGGGGCTCCGCCGAGGCCCAGACTGGGCTGCTCCTGGAGGCGACAGTGGGTCCGTCTGATCCCGGCGGGACGGGCCCTTGGGTCCCCCTCAGCTTCCTGAGGAGGCTCCGGGTGATGCTGCCCTTGCTTGGCAGCCCTGGGGACTTGTAACGTGTCCGCAAGTTTCACACGCCTGTCGTGGCAGAGTAACGATGGTGCCCACGTCCTACGAGCTGGTGGAAGGTGCACCCGCACAAGGACTTGAAGGCGATGAAAATATTTCTTTTCTAGAGGAGTTCAGGCCTTTCAGACGTCAGGAATGCTGTCTGAGGGCCTGGATCCGCAGGAGAGCAACTCTCTGTTGAGGGAACAGCCTGGGAACCTTGGGTCTGTTTTGTGTGAAAGCCAGGGAGGATGTGGGGAGACAGCAGTGCGTGAAGTCTGATCTTCCTGTCCACGTGTCTATAATGATAGCCAGGAGCCAGGGACCAGAGGGAATTTAGCACTGGAAGGTGATGGGCTTGCTGCTGATCTTTTCTTGTTGCCCACTTGGATGAACAATTGTATCCTCCTGCCTCATGTAGTTGTTCGAACCTGTCTTTCTGTTCCACAACTCCCTGTGCCGATGCTGACTTCTTGCTGCTCCTTTTGAGTTGCTAACACCTTTTCCCAGCTTCTTTTGTGCTTATTTGGAGCCCGGTTCAAGATTCTTCTAGTCTGAGACAATCACTATTTTTCTGTTTAGTTGCTGCCTCACAGCTGTCCTGCTGTAACAGCAAGTACAGAGAGCTAGTGAAGGTATTTTGCTGTGGAGGCATCTGGTTTTAGGCAGAAACCTATAACAAACGTTCTGCCATCCTGCTGGTGCAGTTTCTGAACTGAGGTCAGCTGTGAACTGTGCAGTTTCCAGAGGACATGAACTGTCTCCAGGGCTGAGTTGGCCCTGCTGACTTCCAGGCCGTGCTGGCCTTGTGAGCTGTGGTGGCAGGAACGTGCAGCTCTGTGCTCAGCTCTGGAAGTCTGTGGTGGCTTTACTGTGGCAATGTCTGCACTGCTGTGTTGTGCAACTGTGTTGGGAGAAACATTGCCTGGAAGGACACAATCTCATCTGTCCTTCATCAGCATGGCAGTGCTTTGCCCTGTATTTTTCCATGTTCCTCAAGCTGTTTTCTATCTAGCTACAGCCCTGTGGCACTTTCCTCTTGGGAAGCAGAATGCAGCCTGTGGAATATCAGTAAACGGACCTGTTTGGGGGTAGGGATTCAGATTCCTGCCTTTGGGGTTGTTATGTGGGCTCCCTGCTCGCCCTGAGGCCACTCTCTGGCCCAAGAGGCCCTCCCAGCAGCAAAGGCAGGTTTATTGTGCAGTGAGGTGTAAAATGTCTGTTTTAAAGCAAACTGGCTCTTTTTGTAGTTGGTGTCTGCCTTCTGCCACAAAACTTCATCTTTGGAGCGGGTGGAGGAGGAAGGCGATGACGATGAGGAGGACGATGAATTGGACATGTTTGGGGGTTATGACAGCCTCACGTGCTACAACAGCAGCATGGGCAGTGACAGCAGCTCCTGTCTGGAGGAGTCTAGTGATGATGAGGTGGCAGACCGGGAAGCCGGGGAGCTTTCGACCTCTCCGATGCACCAGCCATCCACAGGCCGGCTCACAGAAGACAGTGGCTCCGAGCCAGGTACTACCTGTGTTGCCTAAAACATGTTCAGGGGCAGCAAAGGGTGTGTGGCTGCGTCTTGGGCATGCTTTGGGAGCAGCTTTGGATTCAGACTGCATTTTCTGGGCTATGTGGGGGATCTGCTCTGTGTAATAACAGTTAGCTGGTCTCAGCTCTGTCCTTGTAGTGCATTGACTCTGCCAAATGCTCACGTTTTTGGCCTTCCTTCTCTCAGCTGTGTGCGAAATGTGTGGGATTGTGGGCACCAGAGAGGCTTTCTTCTCCAAGACCAAACGTTTCTGCAGTGTCTCCTGCTCCAGAAGCTACTCCTCAAATTCCAAAAAGGCCAGCATCCTGGCCAGACTCCAGGTGAGTTAAAACCTTTCCATCTGGCTCTCAGGCTCCTTTGTGCTCACAGGCTCTTGTCGGGCTGCCACCACCCTAATACCTGCAAAAAGCAGCATGGCAAGCTGTAGGTAATCCAGGAAACTCCTGGAGTGCATGGGGGATAATTTCTTAAGCCAGAGGATAGACAGCTGTAGCAGAAGGAATGCAGCAGTAGATTTGATGGTCACCAAGGTAAGTGAACTAAGTGGGGATGTCAAAATTGGAGGCAGGCTGGGCTGCAGCAGTCATGCATTGGTGGAATTTGCGATCCTGAGGAATATAGGTCAGCTAAGGAGTAAAGTCAGACTCCTGAACTTTAGGAAGGCAAACTTCCAGCTCTTCAGAGAGATTCTATAATTCTGTGAGCTTTCCTGGGAATGGAGCAGCATGTGCCTGTATGTAGGGGTAGGTGGTTGCTCTCTAATTAAAGATCAGACCGACATTCCCAGTGGCTTGGTCTTCCTGCCTGAAGTCCCCAGAGAAAGCATGCCAGCTTAAAAGTGGTGCTCCCTAAAAGCTGAGGAAGGACAGTGATATATTACCTGATGTTTCTTGTTCCTGTAAGTGTTAATAAATATTGTAGTAATCTGAAAATTGGCTCGAGGAAGAGATGCATATGGAGTTGCAGGGGGTGACTTAGTCTCCTGTGCCATTAATATTTCTAATGTTCCTTCTTTTGTAGGGGAAACCACCAACAAAGAAAGCAAAAGTTCTGCACAAAGCATCCTGGTCAGCCAAGATTGGGGCCTTCCTCCATTCGCAGGGCACGGGACAGCTGGCAGATGGGACACTGACAGGTCAGGATGGTGAGTGTAGGTGAGGTGTGAGGAGGTGCAGCTGCTGGAGTCACAGAAATGGGGACCCCTTGAGGGCTGTAAGCTCTGCAGTCCTCCTCCTCCTCTCTGGTACACTGCCTTGTATGATGTGTGTGGATTGCTGTGACACAGGCTGGCAGGACACAGGACACATCTTTTTTCCTCTCCCTGCCCTGGTGGAGGTTCCTGCCCATCCTCTATTGTAGCCTCATCCTCACTCCTCATACGACTTGACCTGGAGCGTAAGCTCTATGGTCCCAGTCCCACGAGGTGCTGACTTCTGCTGGCAAAGGTGACTTAAAGGTGTCCTGCTTCTCCCAGCCATTCGCTGCCCCGCCGCTTGTGGGGAGTTATATTTGCCCCGAGTTGCTCACTGATGAACTCGAGCAATAACCAGTCACTGCAGCTGAAGGAGCAGCAACTTTCTGTGTTAGGGAGCAGGGGAGCGCTGGGGCACGGCAGCAGCAGCAGGGAGTGATCCTTGAGCAGACTGTTGCTGGAGCAGAGCTGTAGCCTTCGACCAGGAGGGACTGCGGGATTAAGCTCTCTGATTAATATCTCTGATTTTCCCAGCACCCTCTGGGAAAGCAACTGCTGATATGACCCTACAGCGCTGCTGCTGAGAGGCAAAGCTGCAAAGTGGTTTAGCCCTGAAAGGATGCACTGTCCCTGGAGTGCTTTAGCCCTGGGCTGGACTTGACCCCTTTTATTGCCCTTTCTGCTCCCTCTTTTCCAAAAGCAAGTGACAGCAAATATTGATTAATAATATATTTTGCCTGTTGTGTGGGCTAGTGACCGTGCACTCATAGGGGTCTAGTTTCCCACCAGAGAAAATGCAGTGGAATGCCTAATCCCTGTGTGCTGTGCCCTGGAGGCTGCAGGCTGTAGTCGAGAGGTAACTGAGCTCTGTGCTTGTTCTGTGATCTCACCCGATTTTCTGCTCTCATGTCTGCTTGTAGCACTCGTCCTGGGCTTTGACTGGGGAAAGTACCTGCAGGAGCACGGCTACAAGGCAGCTCCTGTCAGTTGCTTCAGACACGTGAGTTCTACTTTGCTGTGCATGGCAAGGCACGTGGGGCGTGTCGTGTGCATGATCCCCACTCCAGGAGTTTCAGGGGAAGGAAGCAGAGGGGGACTTGGCAGAAACTCTGCTGGTAGTGATGCCTAAGATTTTTAGCTTTTTATGTTTTTCCTATATTTGTAGCTTTGTAGATTGCTAAAGCTTGGCTGTAGCTTCTAGTATTTTTCCTATTTTTCTTCCCTACATTTAGGAACAATAAGCTAACCTTATAAACACATTCAGAAATATTGTAGTCTTATTCCAAGAAGAGAACCAACTACAAGGGCATTCTGTTTTCCAACCAGAATCTGAACATAACAAAAGTGGGGCAAAAGAAACCTCTAGACTGCTTCCAGTGGGTCAGGACCCTAGGAATTATTACCCAACCAACTAACCTTTTAACTGGACAGTATATGATAAGTATACTAATTGACTAACATAAAAATTGTAGAATTACTATACCACATGTGATTTCTGCCATACTGTGTACCTGAAAGCTTTCAAGTAAAGGTTTGCTTTTATATTCACTCTAACGTTGTTGGGAAGATCTACTCTATTTTCCAGGCATCAGTAGCAACAGCCCAGTGCTGTCTGGGAACAGAATTAGTTCTGACTGGGGATGATAGTGGGAAGCTAACTTTGCAGTTTGTATGGCTGAGTACAGCCCAGGGTGATGTGCAGAGAGGAACTCAGTTTATGTGAGCCTGGCAGTAGCTGCCCCTCCAGCATGTCCAGTTTTTATAAGACTCACTATATTCCTTTTGAGTTGTGGTCTGATAATACTGACAGCATTTGCCTTTTCTTGAGGATAGGTCAGGCAGATGTGGCAGTTTTATTGATTGTTAGGTATTTTTATGCCATAGAGGAATGGCAGCAGGTACTTTGGGATAATAGGACAGCTGGCAGTGAAACAGTTAAGTGTTGCTATATGGTATTCTGCCTTTTGAGATCCTCAGTGAACACCCCAGTGAGAGGTTTGTGACTGTTCAACTGTATTTTAGGATGTTGGCAGATCTAGGAGGGGTAGGGCATGCAAGTCTGTGTCTAAGGTGAAAGTGTAGCTACCTAAGACAGGTCTCTGAAAGCTAGAAGGGCCTGAGCCCTGCTCTGGTTTCCACATCCCTCTCCCAACATGACTGCCTCAATCCTTCAGGTGCCGCTCTTCGATCAGTGGGACGATGTGGTGAAAGGTATGAAAGTGGAAGTGCTGAACAGTGATGCTGTGCTCCCCAGCCGTGTGTACTGGATTGCATCCGTCATCCAGATTGTAGGTATGTCTCCAATGTAATCCTTGGCAGCAGGGCACAGCTAAGCTCTGAGGGAAGCTTTAGAGAGCTGAGGGTGGCTGGTCAAGCAAAACAGCAGCTCTTTGGAGCTCTACAGCTGCGGAGAGATTTTGGAACAGGAAATACCATGATGCGTGAGTGAGAGTAAACCAGCATGTGGTTCCTCTTCTGGTTGCTGGGCAATTTGCAGGAATAGTTGCTGGAGAGGCTCTGGTAACCTATGCAGATCTCTGGAGGCCATGCTGTAGGTACTAAATCTGTGGTGCCGTATTCTTGGCCTCTAATGTGTTTGGTTGTCTGCTTTGTCCTGGCAGGATACAGGGCCCTTCTGCGATATGAGGGCTTTGAGAATGATGCTGGTCATGACTTCTGGTGCAATTTGGGCACAGTGGATATTCACCCCATTGGCTGGTGTGCCATCAACAGCAAAATCCTGGTACCACCACAAAGTGAGTGTGAGGCAAGAGGGGTCAGCACATGCCTGGGCATGGAGAAGCTTTGGTTTATGCCTAGCACAGGGGGACAGGTGCTCCCACTGTGTGCAGGGCTACAGCTCCATTTGTGCTTTGAGTTACAAGCAGCAGTTTGAGTTTGGGAAGCTGGAGACTGCTTGGATTGCTCCCTCTGCATCTCCATCATTGACCTGGCGATGCTGCATGTCAGACCTGTGGGGACTAATGCAGGTGGCTTTTCCTCCTAACCCACATGGTGGCTGGACTTGAGCTTTGGGGGAACTTTCTGGTCCTATATCCTGGGCAGCGTCTCTGGTAAGCGCAGTGGTTCCAGTCCCTGCACAGCTAGCAGTTCAGAGAGGGATGCCAGTGTAGTGGAATTCTGGCAAGCTGAGATTTGCTTGGTATGGCTCATGTGTTTTTGCTGTATTACCACTTCCTCATCTAGATCAGTGGAGTTGAATGTCTGCTTGGCCCAGTTCATTCTGTAATGGTGATCCCTTCAGCCAGATGTGGGGTCAAGTTGGTAAACAGAGTACAGAATCTGAGTGTGAAGAAGGCTTTTTAGTGCTAATGGGCTGTCAGAGAGATGAAAAGTGTGGTGCTGTAATTATTTCGGTCATAAAGATGGACTTTTTCCCTGCCCATATGTAGCTATCCATGCCAAGTACACTGACTGGAGAAGTTACCTCATGAAAAAACTGGTGGGAGCCAGGACCATCCCAGTGGATTTCCACATGAAGGTAAACATGGGAGGCTGTCATTTTGCATGGGGGAAATGAAGCTGAAGTCAAGACATGTGCTCAACATGTCTCTTCTGGTTCTGATCTGTGCAACTTTTGTGTGTCTTGAAACCTGGGCAGGGCAGGGGCAGTGAGTGCTTCCACATACTCCTAAGATGCCTGTCATGATGCTGTGGGTAATGGCACAGCCTCCATGACCTCTCAGCACAACAGATTCTCCTTTGGGTCACAGGCAGGCTTTAAAAGCTGTTGTCACGTAGTCTGCTGGGAAATATTGGGGATGAGATTTGGCGTTTTGCTGAAGGGAGAGGCCAGTGCAGCTCCAACCTGGCCTTTCCCTGCCCTGTTTCCGTGCCAGGGAATAGCTCTGAGAGACAAAAAACTTTGCCTTCAGTGTTGGTAGCAAAGCAGCCTGCAGGGAGTAAGAAGGGCACAAGCTTCCTTAAAGTGCCATGGCCTTGGCATCTTTATAGCTCTCATGATTGTTTTTGTGTAGCCTGCAGTGAGATTAGACCTTGTTAGAGACAAGAGGGTCTTCTGTGGCTAGGAGCTTTGGAAATGGCAGATAAGGAAGACAGTCCCAGAGACAGCAGGCAGGAAGGCAGGTGATACCTTGCACACAGAAAAACTAAGTCNCAGCAGGCAGGAAGGCAGGTGATAGCTTTTTCTGTGTACAAGGTAAGTGGTGACACTGAGCTGGAGATCTGGATGTAGTTAGTCTTTCCCATCTTACTTCTCAGAAAGTTAAGAGGGTGTTTGTAGCTGCTTGTTCCTGGGCCACAGCTTGTAGTTGGAAGGGAAGTGGTGGAGGGAAACAGACATTGCTTGTGTCTTTCTCCCCTCAGCATCTCCACTCCCACTTATAAACAGGAGGTGGAAGGGGAAGGCCTTAGCTTAAAAGTTCTTTTTGATTCAGGTGCAGGTTGGTTTAGGTGTCTATTTTGTGTCTCCTAGCTGCTGCACAGCATCTTGGGATCACAGTTCCAAAATGTCAGGGGTTCTATAAACACCATTGGACATTTGTGGATGAGTAGGACATGGCTGTATGAGCAAACTGAAAGTCTCAAAAAAAGTCAGAAAGCAGCCAGTGACTCCTTCCATGTGCCCGTGCCTTTTTGGGTCAGTCTGCAGAGTAACTGGCTTTGGATGTGGAATTGGCAGATAGATCATCATGTAGTTCAACCTCTGATTAGAATAAAAAGGTAAAAATAAGAATCTGACCTCTTTTGAAGTCAGCTGAAAATCCTGTTGCCCTTGGGAAGCTACACTTCTAACTAATTGCAGCCTTGAAACCCTTGTGATCTCTTTTGTGACTGAAAAAGGCACACAATTCCTTACTCAGTTCCTCATGAACAGAAGTTCACACTGGGAACATTCACACAAGGTGGTGGCTGGGCATTGCTGCTGGGCTAGGATGGGGCAGCTCTTACGAGGCACATGACAAGGGAGACTCAGGGGGTGTGTGCCCAACTGCATTGTAATGTCTGGGGCTGCCCTGATGTTCCCCTGATGAACCCACTCCCATGCATCCCTTCCTTGTCAGCTTTGGGCAGTGCCAGGATGCATGTCTGTGGGGAAAGCTGTTCTCTGAAATGTCTGGACAACTGTGGTTGATCTCACCTCCTCTGTTGGTTGTTGCCAGATGGCGGAGAGCATGAAGTACCTATTCCGGCAGGGCATGCGGGTCGAGGTGGTGGATAAGAACCACGTGTCCCAGACACGTATGGCAGTGGTGGACACAGTGATTGGGGGCAGACTGAGACTCCTTTATGAGGACGGTGACAATGATGATGACTTCTGGTGCCACATGTGGAGTCCCCTCATCCATCCTGTGGGCTGGTCACGGAGAGTGGGCCATGACATAAAGAAGACAGGTAAGGATCAGGCGACTGCAATCATCTTCTGATTTGCTGGGAGCTGCCTGCACCCTGCTGTTGACACCAGTCTTGACATGCTGGGAGTGAGGCAGTTGCCTCAAGACCTGACAGGTGAAGTCTGCTTAGTTTTGTGTCTGCTGGTTTTTTATCTGGATAGACAAAAGCCCTGTGATCGCAGGTCAGAACAGGGCACTGTAGGGTTTCTTACCTGAAGCAAGCAGTCTATCCCCTTAGTGTGAGAATGCAGACTTTTCAACATGACAGGTGTTTATAGTCTTTTTGAGGAAATTCATGCTGGCTTCTGTAACACTGGATGCCATTAGGTTGTGTTTTTCTGGACTTTACCAAGATGAATTGTTGATTGGCTTAGGCTGGCAGAAAAAAGCAAGACTTGAGCTCTGCTGATCCTTTTGGTTGTGTCTCCATTCCTTGCTGCCTCTCCTTGGTGATTACAGCTGCCTGTAGAGGTGTTATCAGTAGTGCTCAGGAAACTGAGCCATCTACTTTTGAGCAAGCCCTTCATCACAGCCCATTTTATGAGAAGTGTAGAGGGACCGACCTGTTATTTTTATTAAATGGTCTCATATTGAGGGGTTTTATAGCAGCTAAGCTCTCACAAGAAAATTAATAACCAGTCTGTTTTCTTACTGCAGTTGCTGCAGGTTTTTTACCTCTCTGTGTTTCTTCCACTCCTCACAGAAGAAAAACGGAATGACATGGCAAACCATCCCACCTTCCGAAAGATTTACTGTGATGCTGTCCCCTATCTGTTTAAGAAGGTAGGACAAGTCTGCCTTTCTGTGGGGGTCACAAAAAAGGAAGCAGTGATAGCACTTCCTTGCTTGGGCATACATGCTGCCATGTGGGTTGTTGAGGGCGGCTCACTAGTCTTTCTTATAGCTAAGGGCAATAAGGTCTTTGGGGTGTCATGGCTGTGGCTAAGCAGGAGCAGATCAAACTAGAAAGCTGAAAGAATTAAAGGACAGTGACAGATTGAGGGACTCAATTGAAGGGCAAGCAAGGTAGCTTTGAGTTGGAGAGGGAAGAGGATTGAATAGGAGAGACCAGTTCCGACAAGGAACTGGATCATGCTGGTAAGGACTGAGATGAGAAGGAGGCTGCTTTGTTGTGGAGCAGCAGTTGGGCTTGGCTCTCTGACTGACCAGAGCTGTGGCAAGAGGTTGCTGACACAAACATAGTGTTGGTTTGGCTGCCTCTTTGTATTTCTTGTAATATTTTTGCTTTCCCCTCCCAACTTGAGTCGGGGCAAGTGAAGAAGTTCTAATCCTATTTGCACTTGCTGTGCTCGGTGTCGGGATGGGACTGTCCCACACCCCTGGCAGCATGTGGTATACCAGAGTCTCCCTTAGGTACGAGCTGTCTATTCTGAAGGTGGATGGTTTGAGCGAGGCATGAAACTGGAAGCCATTGACCCCCTGAACCTGGGAAACATCTGTGTGGCCACTGTTTGCAAGGTAAGTTCAGTGGGCCTAAGGGGGTCTGCTCTGTTTGCTTGAGATAATGCAGCTTCTCCTCAGGTCTTTTCGAATGAATAAGACCAGGTAGGATTTTGCATGGGAGAGAGGAGAGGGCTGTCAAGAGAGATGTACAGCTGTTGTGTGGAAGGAACTATGGGGTTACTTCAGAGGTCTGACAAGCTGTTGTCCACGTGTGCCTAAATGGACAGCATGATGATGAGCATGCTTGGTCTGCAAGCTAGTGTCCTCTGTGTGTGACTGGCAGCCACCCTTTTTCTACCCTTGGGCATGCAGTAGGGAAGATTTGTTCTCCAGTTCTGAGAATGCATAGAGAGGCCTCTGGAAAGAAGGGAAGAGTTGTGAGGTGACCTTCATGTGGGGAATGGCATGAGGAAGCTGAGGATGGATGTGTCTCCTTCAGTCTCTCTTGATGAGGTGGTAGTAAGCTCTGCTCTTGTGCTGGTGCTGAGAAGCAAGTTAAATTGCTTGCCCAGGGTTCCTCAGTGAAGTGTGTTGAATGTTGAAAGTATAGCATCCATCTGGGCTTTTCTTGCTTCCGCAAGAAGCTGTTTGCCCTCACAGAACCCAAGCTGAGGACTTTGACACTTGCAATTTGGCAGTGGGATGTTAGGAGAGCTGTTTGTGTCTGTAAAATGTTCCCTTCAGCCATTGCTTGGAAATGGAAGAGTTTGGGACAAAGCCTATTGCCTTTCGTAGGCCCCAATTACCAGTGAGTGACAGGATGGGGCAAGTCTCGTCTTCGCTACACGAAGTAGCAAATCCAAGGGTGGTGCTCCTTCCCTTCTCCCCAATAACAAATTCATGATCTGGCTCGTGTAGAGGGTTTTTGGCTGCCAGTAAAGTGTTTCTGAGGGAGAACAGAGCTCCTGACCATTTAAGGCTTTTCACATAGTCCTTTCACAAGGCTCTTAGTGTTGGTCTCAGTCCTGCAGAAGTTGCTGCTTTGGGGATTAGCTTGTGGACTAACATATTAGGAGGAGCTTGAGGCATATAACATTGCATTTTACTATCTAGTGGCAATTGTGATCGATCTGTGGGGACTCTTGAGAGAATCTTTTGTGAGGAGGAGAGGCTTTAGAGCAAGCAAAGCTCTACACTCATGCCTTCACTCCCATCTCAGGTTCTTTTGGATGGGTATCTCATGATCAGCATTGACGGAGCCACATCTGATGATGGCTCTGACTGGTTCTGCTATCACGCCTCCTCACACGCCATCTTCCCAGCCAACTTCTGTAAGAGGAACAACATCGAACTGACCCCTCCAAAAGGTGAGATTTGGACTCTGCCCTGTGCTACAAACCTGCATGCAGAATCTGATGGGTGGTGCTTTTCTGAGAGGGGTCAGGTTCAGATGAATCAAAACAAGGTCCCAATCCGCTTGCTTTTCAGGGAGACAGGGCTAGTTCAGAGAACCAGGCTGTTTGAGCTCTGCCCATATACCGAGTCTTGGTTAGCTCCTGGTAGAGGTGTATGATCCCCAAGCTGAACAGAATAAAAAGTTTTAAAGGGCAAGGAGGGTGGGAAGGGATAAGTAGAGCCGTTGCTGCAGGAGTCAGTACTTAAGTGTCCAGAGTAATCTCTATTCTTTTCTCTGTGAATAGATCTGATGTATTTCTTCAAACTCCTAAGAGACAATCACCCTAGGAGTGTTTTTGTGGCCTCATCTAGCTGTATCCAAAAAGGCCTGCTTTGAATTTCTGTGTTGCAGCATTTTTGTGTAGTGCTGTTCCATCTTCCTTTGATGTTCCTGCTGCTGGGAGAAAGAAAGATTCGTCTTAGTGGTGTGTTTTGAACATGCTACTTCCTGCTTGCTGCTGTTCCTCCCCTTTCTCTGTGGTCTGGCTCTATGGCTGACACAGATGTTCAGAAAAGTGCAACTTGCACTTTTCTGTATTTGCCTGCTGGAGAGGGGTGCTGGACTCCATGGAATCCATGCACTAGGTTCATGTCCAAGATCAGGCTGTACGTGCTGGTTCATTGACCTGCTTTGCAACCAGTTGCTATGCCTCCTTCCTGCCTACTCTGCCTTTTGTCCCAGCTGGTCTACCCAGTGACTGCCTTTTTACCTCTTAGTGTTTCTTCCTACTGCAGGGTACGATGCAAAGACCTTCAACTGGGAACGTTACCTGGAAGAGACCAGGTCAAGACCTGCTCCATCACGGCTCTTCAACACAGTGAGTGCTGCCAGGAAGAAATGATGTGTAGGGATGCTTGGAGTAAGCAAGGATGAGTGCAAGAGCTCTGTCTGTCACAGGATCACTGTGGTGGGAGTGACTTCTTGTCCAACACCCCTGCTACAGCAGAGTCACCTGTAGCAGGTTGCTCAGGACCATGTCCAGATGACTTCTGGATGGATGGATGGAGACTCCACAACCACGTGGGCAACCTGTGCCAGTGCTCATTGGCACCCATGATAGAACGTTGTCTCCTGATGTTCACAGGGAAACTCCTGTATTTCAGTTTGTGCCTGTTAACTCTGGTCCGGGCACTGGGCACCATTGAGAGGACTCCGGCTCCATCTTTGTACCCTCATTTCAGGCATTTATACACATAAATAAGGTATCCCTGAGCCTCCTCTTCTCCAGGATGAACAGTCACAACTCTCCCAGGCTTTCATCATACAAAAGATGCTCCAGTTCCCTCATCATCTTCGTGGCCCTTTGCTGGACTCTCTCCAGTATGTCCATGTCTCTCTTGTACCGGGGAACAATTCAGGTGTGGCCTCATCAGTGCCCAGCAAAGGGGAAGGATGACTTCCATTGATCTGCTGAGAACAGGTTTCCATTAGCCTTGTTTGTCCCAAGAGCATATCCCTGGCCCATGTTCAGCTTCATGTCCACTGGGATTCCCGGGCCCTTTTCCGCCAAACCGCCTTCCAGTCAGTCTGCCCCCAGCTTGTGCTGGTGCCTGGGGTTCTTCCTCCGCAGGTACGGGATTCTGCCATTTGTCCAGCTTGTCAAGATGCCTCTGGATGGCAGCACAACCATCTAGTATATTCTGTCTCTCCTCCCAGTTTTGCTTGGTTTGACATGACACTCTGACATGTCATCCAGATAATTAATGAAGATGTTGAACAGGATTGGATCCAGTATTGACCCCTGGGGTACACTGCTAATTACTAGCCTCCAACTAGACTTCATGCCACTAATAACCATCCTCTGGGCCCAGTCACGCAGCCAGTTTTCAGTCTATCTTGCTGTCTCCTCACCCAGCCTGTATAGTTCAATCATTTTCTCTATGAGGTTCTTAGAGCAGTGTCAAAAGCCTTCCTGAAGTCAGGATAGACAATATGCAATGTCTCTACTGGGCTGCAGTTTGCTGACAGTCAGCAAAGGAGAGCTCATGGCCCAGGAGTACGTGCTCTCCAAGCTGGGACATCAGTGTCTTACCTTCGTCGGTGTTAAGATACTGTGTTCCCTCTGAGTGTGACCTGTGATTCTCTAGTGTTTCTGTGAGCTCCAGGCTCCTGTGGGTTCTGCATTGCTCATTGCCTGTGGATGTGTGTCTGGCGTGTTGGGTGGAGGGTGGGAACTGCTTTACATCAGCAAAACTGCTGGAGCACCGGGGCCTGTGCTGGTCTTTCTGAATTCCTGGGGGTATGTCAGGTAATTGTTTGACTGTGTTCCTGAACTGCTGCTTGCTGCTCCCCCACATCAGGATCTTGCTTCTAAAGGCCAGGCTTGGATCTGTTTTTGGATCTGTGGGCTTGTCGTCTATCTGCTTGCTTTAGGCTGGAGGCTAGCCTTGCGAGGGTGTTGTTAGCCAGGTAGGGGTTTGGACTGAGTGCAGTTGCCTTGGATTTTCTTTTTTCATGTTTTGATTTTTTATGCACCCAGGACTGTCCAAACCATGGCTTCAAGGCAGGCATGAAGGTGGAGGCAGTTGACCTGATGGAGCCCCGGCTCATCTGTGTGGCCACAGTGAAGCGTGTCGTCCAGCGTCTCCTTAGCATCCATTTTGATGGCTGGGACAACGAGTATGACCAGTGGGTGGACTGCGAGTCTCCAGACATTTATCCTGTGGGATGGTGTGAGCTGACAGGCTACCAGCTTCAACCACCAGTGGTTCCAGGTGAGTGAAGATTTTACTGTGGTTTCTAATGCTAGAGATGAAGGTTTCCTTCCTCCTGCTCTGTGAGTGGCTTCTTTGGTTTTTGGGCCTTGTAGAGAGAAGCAAATGGCCTCCTGGATTTGCACTGGCTACCATAGGTATTCCTCTGTTGCCACATTCTAGCAGCTGGCAGAGGGAGGAGTCTGATGGGGAGAAAACGGCCTGAGTTTTGAGGTTGGCTGTGTTTTCCCTCTGTTCCCCCACACCAACAGAGAATTAATTGCTCCTGAGGAAGTTGGGTAGAGTTCCAGGTGGTCCTATCCCTGCACAGCTCCCTTTTATTAAGCATATCTATAACCTTAGCCAGATAGCAGTGGGAGCTCGGCCCATGCTCCCTTTTCTCATCAGCTCTCTGACTCTGTAAAAGGTAAGAGCATCCTCTCAAGAGTTCGTTCCTTCCCTTGTCACAAGGAGGCCACTGCCTCACCTTTGCAGATGTTTTCCTTCTCGTCTCAAACTGCGAAACTTGTTTCTTTACTGCCCCTGCCAAGTCTGTACTGGGCCTCTCTCCCCTCTGCTGCCCCAGCCTGCCGCCCTGGGCTCTCACCTGGAAGCACAGACAGCAACTGCACTAGAGCCTTGCTTTCCCCTCAGCTGGTTGTCTTGGGAAGAGGGCTTTGGCTTGGGGGGACGGGTATATCTGTTTCTCGCTTATGTCACTTCATCCCAGTTACCTACTGGTTATGGGACTTGGCTTTCGTTTCCCTCTCGTCTCCATGACAGAGCCCACAACTCCAGCGAAGGCCAAGGAGGTGCCCAAGAAGAAGAAGAAACCCTATGGAAAGAAGAGTGAGTGATGTTTGATTAGTGCCCTCCCGCTCGCTCGCAGGCTGGGCCCAGTTAGAGGAACCCTGTCCATGTCCCATCAGAGCAGGAGAGAGAGGCCTTGTCTTGCTGTGGATGCCCTCAGTCGGCTGTGGGTTTGCCAACACAGCTTCATCCTTCTTACCTGCCCTGTTACCTAAAGAGCAGAGAGCTGTGTGCGGGAAGGATCTGTTTTGCAGTCTGTTTTCTGTTGGCTGAGGTATATATGGCACTTGCTTCCAGGTGTGAGGTTGTGCTGCTTTCCTTACTGTGTCCGTGGTTGGAGGGAGATGTTTGCTGCAGCTGGAGGGTAGCTGGAGAGCAACTCTGCTTTGTGCTGAGGGAAAGAAGGCCTTAAGATGGCTGAAGAGGCCAGTAGAAACCATTTTATTGTTTCATCTTGTCATTGTTGTTGTCATTGTTGCAGTAGCTGTGGCAAATCATGTAGACAGACAAGAAATTCCTTCCTGGGGGTGGAGTGGAAAGGACATCTAAAGAATATAAAGATTTTCAACCTAAATAAAAAGGTCAGCTAAAACCAGAACATTACAGTTACAATGCCTGTGCCTTGCAGCAAATATGCTCATTGCCTAGGACTAGACCCAGACAGGTAAGCAAGCTGACTCTACACTGATTCCAAGAGGACCTGCTCCTTGGAAGTTAAGCATGCTGAAGTATCTTGCCTTTAATAAAGGAGAGCATGAAAGAGTATATTTTGAGATGATGACTATAGAATTTTTCTCCAGTAGGCCATTTCTGTTGCATAATCATTTGGCAGCTAATGACCATGTAGCTTTCTGTTCAGTTGTGCTGGTCTCTGGCCTGTGGTTTCTCAGAGGAGCAGGGTTGCTGATTTTCCAGGGGAAAAGAAACACACTTTTGCTCATACTCTGATATCTCTTTGTTAAGGAAAAAAGTTACCTGCCAAAGCCCGCAGCATCAAGCAGACTGTCAAGAAGCCTTCTGCCATGAATGCAAAACGAGAAGCAAAAGCTGCCAGCCAGGCTTTGCCAGAGCCAGCACCTGATGAGAGTAAGAGAATGAGTAACTCTACCCTGCAGCCACATCCACCTGTCCCTGTACACCCTCTTGGCCACTAAGTCATGGGTGCCCCCACACAGTTGAAAAGGCAGCAGCATGTCAAATGTCCTTCCCTATTCCTCTGGAGACGCTCCAGAGAGTAGAAGAAAGCATTTGCTTGCTTTCCCTGGAAAAGTTTGCCTCCTGAGAAGGTTTGGTGGGACCAGTACTGCTCAATATCTCAATGTTGCTAATGCCTGCTGAGGGCCTGGCTGCCCTGCTGAGCAGTCTGGTTGTGTGAGGTCTGGGAGGAGAGACAAAGTGGATGTCAGAGGTGGCTGTCATCCCAATCTCCATAAGGGCTGTTGCAGCATGTGAACACAGCCCCTCGTGCTGTGGTGACTAGCAGAGCAGCTGGGTCATGTGCCAACCCAAGTGGGTAGAGGGGAGGAGGGTGAGTGAGGTGCCTTGTGCACATGGGGATGGAGAGTCATGAAGGTCCCTCCTGTTCACTTAAGTTCCCCTGTGTGAAGCCAGGCAGATTGAAAATGGACCACACTTGCTTTTTCTCCCTTAGGAGTTGTTCTTGGGAGCCAGCAACTGAATGCTGCCAGGGTTTAGTCCCATCGTGATTGCTGCTGTGACCGTGGATAGGTTTGCACTGGCATGACAAGGGCTGCCTATGGTGAGGGACCTTCAGGAAGTGGGCTGGCCCCAGGGCCTGGGGCATTTTGAGTACCTGCATGAACAGAGCTGGTTTGAAGGTGCTACAGGTAGTGCAAGTCAACACGGGTTGATTTTATTGACTTATTTTTCCCTCTGTCTGTCTCTTGCTAGTCATTGCTGTGCGGGTGAAAGAAGAAACCATTGATCCTTCAGATGCAGAATTTGGAGAGACAGAGCTTCCTGTTCCCATCAGCAGTATAAAGCAGGAGGACACAGACTGAATCTGGAGCATCTCCTTAACTGCCCACAGCAGCTTCACCTTGTGGCTCTTTAGGGAAGGTCCTGACAAAAGGAAGCAGAGGACCAAAAGAACTTTCCCTTTTTAAAGCAGACTACTCTGCACCATCACAACTCTGCTTTCCTGGAAGAAAATATTACAAGACTGAGGGAAATTAAGCCCTGGGAAACAGCAGAAAGACTGCAGGCATGCTGAGGAGCATGACCAGGGTGGCTGCTGTGGTTGTACATGGCTGATTTTGAAGGCACCTTCTGGAGCAGGAGCTCAAAACAGGGAAAGAGGCTGCCAGAGCACAAAAGGGCAGTTTGGGTTCTTGGCTGTGTTCTGTCCAACGTGATGCGTGCAAGACGTGTCAGGAAAGGAGCTACTTCCATAGGACTTTGGTGCTGTGCTCTCCAATCTAAGCACTGCAAACCCCAAGAAAATCAGGACAGGAAGAGCGGAAAGAGGTGAAGAAACAAAAAGAGATGACTCCTGAAGAAGTGAGGCCTTTTTTCATAGAATCATAGAATGGTTTGGGTTGGAAGAGGATGTTGAAGATCATCTGGTTTCAATACCCCTGCTGTGGGCAGGGACACCTTCCACTAGACCAGGTTGCCCAGAGCCCCATCCAACCTGACCAAACACTTTCAGGGATGAGGCATTCACAACTTCCCTGGGCAACCTGTTCCAGTGCCTCACCACCCTCACAGTAAAGAATTTTTTCCTAATACATAATCTGAAACTACTGTCTTTGAGCTTGAAACCATTCCCCCTTGTGCTGTCACTACCTGCTCTTGTAAATAGTCTTGTCCCTGTATGTTCCCTTCAGGTAGCAAGAGGCTGCAGTTAGGTTACCTTGAAGCCTTCTCTTTTCCAGACTGAACAATCCCAATTCTCTCAGCATTTCCTCATAGGAGAGGTGCTCCATCCCTTTAATCATTTTGGTGGCCTCCTCTGAACTCACTCCAACAGGTCCATGTCCTTTTTGTGCAGAGGACTCCAGAGCTGGATGCAGCACTGCAGGTGGGGTCTCACCAGAGCAGAGGGGGAAAATCCCCTCCCTCGCCCTGCTGGCTGTGCTGCTTTTGATGCTTTTTCTCATCTTTTGATGCTTGATTGGCTTTCTGGGCTGTGAAATGAATGCAGTGAATGCACATTGCTGGGTCATGTCCAGCCTCTCATCCACCTGTACCCCCAAGTCCTTGGCAGGACTGCTCTTGATCCCTTCATCCCCCAGCTTGTGTTGATACCAGGGGTTGCCCCAACCCAGGTACAGTACCTGGCACTTGGTCTTGTTAAACCTCGTGAGATTCCCATGTGCCCACTTTTGAGCCTGTTCAGATCCCTATGGATGGCATCCCATCCTTCAGGTGAGTCAAGAGCTTGGCTCAGCTTGATGTTATCTGCAAATTTCCTGAGGGTGCACTTAATCCTTTTGTCTGTGTCATTAATGAAGACATTAAATAACACTGGTCCCAATACAGACCCCTGAGGGACACCGGTGGTCACTGACGCCCATTGGGACTCACGGCTGTTGACCACTACCCTCTGAAGGCAACCATCCAACCAATTCCTAATCCACCAAACAGCCCACCCATGGAATCCATCACTCCAGTTTGGAGGGATTAGTTGTGGGAGACTGTGTCAAAAGCTTTACAGAGGTCCACCTGGCTCAAGAAGCTATCCTCCATGCATTGCAGGAGTCTCCTGGGTTGCCTGCAGCTTATCTTGGTACTTCCCCAGTAGATGTCAAGGGGGCTGAAGTCCCCCAGCAGGACAGGAGCCTGTGAGCACAATGCCTCCTGTTACTGGAGCAAGAAGGCTTCATCAGTAGGCCCCCCTGGTCAGGCAGCTGTAGCAGACCCCAGCCACAAGGTTCCTCTTGTTGCCTCAGTCTCAGCCAGGCTGTTGGCTATGTCACCTTCCCAGAGGAACACCCCTTAATTCCTTTGAGGTAAGTCCTTGGTGTCTCCCTGTTGGCTTCTGTTACCTCAGGAGTCCCTGGCTCACCTCTGTAAGAGTGCAAGTGTGCTCCCCTGTGTCTGGTACGTCTTCGAGTCACCTGCAGAGGGACCTCGCTAGCACGCTGTCCCTCTAACCTTTTCATACCATCCCACAGCTTTCCGGGGAAGAACCTCATATTGTCCCACTCACATCTAGTTTAATCAAGCAACTGAATTACCCGAGAAGGAGTTTAGGATTCGCCGCAACCGTAAACACCTTCAGTGGGCTCTTTGATGCTCAACTTGAGAGATAGTCAAGGAACACCTTTCACTGCACTGACTGGTATGATCTACTCCTCAGAGGAAGCCATGAGACTTTGGACCTCACCTGCACCAAGATCTTTAGTTTAAAGCCCATCTCACCAAATTAGGTAGGTCACTGCCAAAAATTCTCTTACCCTTTATAGACAGGTGGATCCCATCCCTCTCTAACATGTTACAATCATTAAAGCACACACCATTGTCACAAAGGCCAAAACCTCCATGGCACCAGCCTCAAAACCAGATGTTCATCTGCACTATGTGTCTGCTTCTGTTCATTTCTTGCTTTTGAACCCAGAACTGCAGAGGACTTGGAGCATGGTTTGAATTTTTAATTTTTTGAACAGTTGTACTGTAAATTTGATCTATGATCAGTACCCTAAAGCCCTGTGACAAACCTCAGAAGAGTCCAAAGGCTTGTGTATTGCTTTCCAGGCCACCAACCTGCAGAGTTAGTCAAAATGTATCTTTATCTGTAAACTTACCTTTTAAAGCCTTTTCAGTTTAAGCAAACTTCTGGGGCCTGGGGTCCCAACCTATGCAGTCATGGGGAATAGGTTGAGCACATTGCTTATCGTGGGATCACTTACGGATCACTGATCAGATTCTGCAGGACATAAAAAGGTTTCCATCTGCTTATATTTTAATTCTGAGGAACTGCTGGGAATTAAGGCAACATTTTCACTAATAATTTTTAAGCTTTCTAGCATAAGATTTGCGCCAGTGCAGAACCTTACTGGTTGGTGCCAGTTGCAGTCTCACTCAGGATTCTTCTGTGATTTTGGAAGCTGTAAAGTTGCTCTCAGACACAAAACCAAAGTTGTGGATAGCAGCTTTTCCACATGGCTGAAGGAAGCCTTGGAAAGAAGAAGCCAGTATTTGGCTTCATTGTATTACCAAAGCATGCCGCAGACCACGGAATGTTCCTGTGTGTACTGCAAAAACAAACCCTGCGTCTTTGGCAAATCAGTGTTTTGGTGGCACCAGACTCTCCTTTGCGCCTTGGGCAATATCCATGTCTCCGTGGTGGGGACTAGTCTAGAAAAACTGCTCTAGCCAGACTGTAGGTATGGCCCTGTTGTGTCCCGCACATATCCTACACACCTTAAGAAACCCTAAGCTCTGCTCTTACTGAAGCCTCTGGCTGGAGATTTTCCCGACCTCTTTTTCTTGCTGGGCTTGCTTGTAGCCTTAGTCTTGTTAGGATTGGTATCCCCAGCCTCGCCTCGGGCCCAGCCAGGACAAGTTTGGAAAGTGGTGGAAAGCTTCACCTTCAGCCCCCGGGCTTCTGCAGGGGACGCACAGGTGGCCCCTACGTGGAGGTTAAGTTTGTTGATCCACCTGGAAATGTGGCAGAAAATCAGGGAAAGGAATGAGACAGGGTGAAAGGAAAGGCAAAAGTCTGTGCCCATAAGTGGATGATCACTTCTAAGTAAGGTCACCTGGGTGACCTCTGAATAGCCGAATATTTGCCAATAAGCCCCAGCTTGTGGCTGCTTTCCCTACACCCAGAAAGCCCAGGCGACTTCCATCCTTGCACATCCGTGCTACATCTTACCACAACAGGAAAAGACCAGAAATGGCCACTGTGCTGTGAGCTTGTGCCTTCAGCATGGGAGGTCCAGCTGCCTCCCAGGCAGATCTCTGAGGCTGTTCC
This sequence comes from Callaeas wilsoni, assembly GCA_013398955.1. Taxonomy (NCBI): domain Eukaryota; kingdom Metazoa; phylum Chordata; class Aves; order Passeriformes; family Callaeidae; genus Callaeas; species Callaeas wilsoni. Next base: position 28,453 of record VWPU01017165.1, on the reverse strand, counting down.
CCCCTCGTGGCACTCACCTGTGCAGCGGAAGGAGCTGGCAGTCACAGTGGAAAGGCACATCCTGCAGGTTGAGGATCTCCAGCCCCTTGAAGTTGCTCATGTCAGGTATGTTACTCATTTTGTTGCTCTCCAGGTAGAGGCTTCTGATCTTGGGACCGAGGCCAGTGAAGGCATAGGGGGAAATCTGCAGTGGAAGGAGGGTAAGTCAGGGACATGCTGATTGATGCAGGGGAGCAAATCTCTGCCCCTGCGCTTCTGATCATCTATCTTGGGGAGCCTGAGAACCTGTCCTGAACCTGGCGGCCCCACAAAAGCGCTACTCTTTAGAGTGGGGACTTTTAATTAATTCAAGCAGTTTCAGTCACATTTTGGAACTCATTAGACTCCTGTTCAGTCTTCTTAGAAAGAAGGTCACATGAAGGAGGTCTCAGAGTGATCCCTGGATGCTATTAAGATGCACAGTTTATATGAAGGTGCTGCTAACAGCACTTTCTTGAGAGGATGGAGATATTCAGGGTAATAGCAGTGAAGAGTTCTGCAGGACAGCCCGTAATAAGAGGAAAGGAAATCTGGCCAGGGCTGGAGGAAGGAGGTGATTTAGGGAATGGTCTGGACCCCACTGAAACTGAGTATTTAAGGTCTAGAGGGAGTAAGGTTCTCCCAGGGGAGCCAGGAGCAAGTTTGAAGCAAGGCAATGCTACAGCTGAGCCTGAAGAAATCTGGCTTCCCAGCCACACTATGGAATGTCTCCTGAAGGCTTGGGAATTCGGGGACATCTATTTGGATGCCCCTATACGGGCCAGCAGCCCTGGGCAGCAGAATCTGTGATGCACCTTGTGGTGCCACTGCCCCTTGGGAATCCCGTAACACACTCACCCACTCCAGGCCCATGTTGTCCAGGTAGAGATGCTGCAGACTGGAGGCCACCGGCAGGAAGACGCTGTCCCCCATGTTCTTGATGGGGTTTCGGGACAGCTTCAGCTCATTCAGGGCAGGCAGGCCTCGCAGGGCTGCTGTGGGCACCTCCAACAGCTGGTTTCCCTCCAAGTGCAGCTTTTCCAGCATCTTGGTGGGAGCCAGGGCAGCAGGGGCAATGTGCCTGATGGCATTCCCGGCTAGGTAGAGCCAGCGGAGCCCCCTGGCCCCGGCCAGGTCACCCTCTGCCAGCTCCCCAATGGCATTGTGCTGCAGATGGAGGGAGATGAGATTGGGCAGGAGTCGGAAGGCGCCTGCAGGCACATGGGTGAAGGCGTTGTGGTCTAGGTCGAGGTAGGCCAGCTGCGGGGCCCCCTCGAAGGCAGCAGCCGCCAGGGTGGAGAGGTGGTTGTTGGTGAGGTACAGGTAGACCAGGCTCTCCAGCCCCCGGAGTGCCCCGGGGTGCAGCGCCCTGATGGTGCAGCTCTGCAGGTGGAGTGACACCAGCTCCTTCAGGCCAGAGAAGGCATCTGGTGGCACTGTCCTGAAGGGGTTTCGGCGCAGGTCGAGAAGGCGGGTGTCCCTGGGGAAGCCCCGAGGGATCTCCCACAGGTCCCGGTTCTCACAGGAGCCGTGATGGAAATCGAGGGAGCAGACACATCCCTGGGGGCACGGCCTGCTGCCCTTGGCTGCCCTTGGCTGCGCTGGTGATGCAGTGGGGCTAGGGCGTGGCCGGAGGCGACTGCATCTCATCTCAGGGGTCTTCAGGGAGTCGAGGGACCGGCCACGAAGGGCGGGGGGTGCAGCACAGGCACCCTCGGCCTGCACGCGCGCCCTTGCCAGCCAGTTGTGGAAGGGGCGCAGGAGGCAGGAGCAGAGCAGAGGGTTCCCATCCAGGCTGACCCTCGCCAGCCCCCCAGCCCCAGCCAGGGGTGGCAGCCCCTGCAGCTGGTTTTCACGGAGGTCCAGCATGCGGAGCTGGGGACTGCGGGCAAAGGCATCGGGTGCCACATCCTGGAGGGAGGCATGGTCCAGGAAGAGGTGCCTCAGCGAGGCCATGGCCAGGGCTTCCTCGGCCACGTAGGTGATGGGGTTGTGGCCCAGGTCTAGCCGGGTAGCCCCATCGAGCCTGGCCAGGGCCTCACCAGGCAGTGCCTGCAGCTCATTGTGGTCTAGGCTCAGCCTGCGCAGGGCCGGCAGAGCCGCAAAGGCCTCACTGCCCAGCACATGGAGGGCATTGTGGGACAGCCGGAGCCATCTAAGAACCTGCAGACCCTGGAAGACCATGTCTGGGAGGTAGACCAAAGCATTTGCCCTCAGGTCGAGAACAGTGAGGGACCCCAGATGGCCAAAAGCACCTGGCTGGATCTCCTCAATGCGGTTCCCCTCCAGAATGAGCTGCTGGAGGGAGGAGAGCCCATCCAGGGATTCCTGGTAGAGGAGGGCTATGCTGTTGGAGGCCAGGTTGAGGTAGACAAGCCTCCCCAGACCCCGGAAAGCCCCTTCCTCCAGCCTCTCCACCTTGCAACGCTGCAGGTCTAAGTGTGTCAGGTAGGGGGTGGCAAGGAAGGCTCCCGCTGGGATGACCATGAAACTGTTGCCCCGAAGGTCTAGTTTTTTGGTGAGCTGTCGGTCACACAAATGAAACAATGAGTTACCCCAGGGCCGCCATACCTATCTTCTCTCCCCATCCCTCAACCTTCCTTCCCCTTGCCCACCTCTGGGACAGTGTCAGGGATGGCTGTCAGGCTCCCGTTAAGGCACAGGACATGGGCACGGAGGTTATCACAGACGCAGGGTGCAGGGCAGCGGGCAGCAGCCGTCACCTCCAGGGCTGCTGTGAGCAGGAGGAGCCCCCAGGATGGCCCCATGTCAAGAAGGCACCTGTGGCTGGGAAGAGACACCAGTAAGGCCAGGAGAGAGGCCAGGCTCCCATGCATCCCCAAACAGCATTGCCTGCTTGGCATCCCATGTGCCAAGAGGGCTGTTGCTGTGACCTAGTGGGGCAGGTCTGACTTTCTCTTGCTCTCACACTCTGATTTCAGAAGTTATAAATGAGGAAGAGAGTGGAAGAAAGAGAGGAGGAATACCCTGAATGAAGAGTGAAGGTCACAGCTAGCAGGTCACTCACAGGGAACTGGCTTGAAGCAGACACTCACCCCACCCCTCCGTTTTCTTCACATCACTAACTTAAGATTGCATTGGTCTGTATTAGCTATCAGTATCTCTCCTACAATTGTTTTTGTAAGGCAAGCAGGTATAGCCATCCAGGGAATGTGATCACACAGACTTCTGAGCTGCTACCCCCTTCTTTGAATGGCAAATATCCCATGTCTCCACCATCCTGGTCATCTGCCTCTCAGCTCTCTGCCTCCTACCCTGCCAGCTCCCTGCTTCCCCCCTAAGCTATTCATAAGCAGTGTTTGGAATAGAACTCCACTGTTTAGCTGCAGGAAGGATGGGTTGGTTTTGGCTGGGCAGGAGTGAGCCCCTGGGGTGAAGGTACCAGAGAGGGGCCAAGGCTGGGGCAAACAGAGGAAGCAGCAGGCTGCAGATAGGACCAATACACCCCCACTAAGCTCTGAGACAGCATCAGTGGGGTCTGCAAGGTTCATACCTATGGAGCTACTGTGGTGCATAGCCCCATGCCTACTCTAGCTCATCATCCCGTGGTCCCATGCCCCATCCCCCTGCCCTCCTGCTGTCACCACAGCTAGTCCTGCTGCAGCCCACACACACACCGGGGTAGCCCCCTCCTGTGCACCCACCAGCCAGTGCCACCAGTGTAATGCCCCCAAACTCGGTCCCTGGGCTGTGCCTGGAGCACTGCCACATGCTAGGCATCTCATCACTCCCTCATTCACACCTGGAGGGTTCACACACCCGGGGTTGGGAGTACCTGGACTTCAAGATGTGGCGAAGCGAGGAAAGCGTCCCCTGCCCCTTCTAGCAGCTGCCGAGCTCCTGCACGGGTGTTTGCTCTCCTTGCAGAAGTGAGAACTGAATGGGCCCCGTTGTGTTGCTTTCCCAGCAGCTCTCACCGGGCAGAGCCAGAAACGTGGGAGGAGGAAAAGGACGGGGGGAGGAAGGGTAAGCCACCCCTGGAGAGAGGGCAGCAACCCAGACACTGCCTCCCCCTCGATTCACCGGGGGCTGGGAGCACCAGCCCGGCAAAGCCCATGTGGGGTTTGCATTCACCGTTTCCAGGGCTCTGCCTTCCCTCTCCTGGCTGTGTTAGTCATAGGAGCTAGAGAGGTGCAGGGTAGAAAGGTGACATCCAGCCAAAATTGCAGTGGCAGGGTAAGCCTGAGCAAAAGGAGAAGCAGCTGCAGTGGCGCCACGTTTACAACCCTCTGCTCTCCTCATTTTGCTTCTCTGCTTGTTTAGAAGAGGCTGGGGTGGCAGTGCCTGCATGACACATCATTAGCTTACAGAAGGACATGGAGTCACTCATTTTCTTCCCAGACTGTTTCACTCTCCCAGGGAACAGGAGTAGATCTGCAGCCTGACAAAAATCTGTAAGGTTTAATACTAGTATCTCCTTCCCCTTCAAGCCCTTCCCCTATTCAGCAATCTCAGCTGCCAGAACCAGTATGTCCCAGACAGACACTGGCTGCTTCCCAGACCTGCCAGCCATCCCTGACCTCCACCTAAGGGGACAACATAGTGGAATAGCTCCAGCCAGTCAGTTTGAGTGGTCTGGGGAACCTTGACCACTTCCACTTGAACTACAACCTCTCTGACCTGTCGCTGGCCACCCAGCATCTCATCAACCCCATCTGCCAGCCAATGTAGAATCACCCACCGCATCCACCATCAACCCCCAACTCCAGCCACTGTCCAGCCCACTCTGCTCCCCTCTGCCTGGCCCTTCCATCATCTCCCCTGGCCAGGAGCACCCTCCCATGCCTGGTCAACAGCCTGGACAGCAAAACCTCCCTGGTGGTGGCCTGGGCTCTGCTGGAGAACCATGGAGAGGGCAAGGTGTGATACCAGGCACTAAATGCCATATCTGGCCTTTCCCCAGCCTCACCCCAGGCTTTTATTTTGTTCATTTACCCAGCAATGACCTCATCAGCTTCAGCTTCTACCGAGGCTGCAGGGAGGCAGCCCGTCTTTGCTCTCCCTGATGGGGCATGGGACATGAAGATAGCACACCTGAACTTCCAATTGTTGGGGGGGGTCTAACCTACCTCTGCCAGGCCAGATACTTTTGCTTTCCATTCATTTGACCTCTGTCTGCAAGGAGCTGGATCCCATTCCTACCACTACAGAGTTTCACTGCTCCCAGCAGAACTGCTCCATGCAGAGGTCTGCACAACCCCTGACTTGCTGGGCTGAAGAAGTTCAAACTAAAAGTATGTCTGACAACAGCAGTGCTTTTGGGGTGAAATGGCTGCACAAGACAGGTTGAAGCATTGGAATGACCCCACATTTTTCCAGGGCACTGCAGGGAAAGTCATCCTCTGGGAGCAATTTGTAACAGAAACCAGAGTTAGCAATTCCCAGCCTCTTTTGTTTTTTCCTAACCCAGAAGCATAATGCAATTTTAAGGGACTTCCAAGTCTATGTCCTATCTAGAAGCGAATCTGTCTTCTGCAGAGACAATCACTTCTACCTCATACTGCCCTTTTTCCTACAGACATCTCATCTTGACACTAAATACCAGGTCAAAATCTTATTTCTAAATGTTTGCTTTTGAGAAAGCTTAGAGGATCAACCCCTTACACTTGCCGGCTGCTATGGCTTGGCTACTCAAAGCTTCTTGCACAGGTTCTCCCCACCATCTGGCCCACAGGTCCTTGTGCAAGCAGCAGATCCCTCTGGCCTTTCCAGGCTCCTTGCACAGACAGGACCTTGCCACACAGCATGATCCATGGGACCTACTGCAGATGGACTCCCGCAGAGGTTGACGCCTTGGCTTGGCCTCTGCATCACATTCCTCTTCTTCATGACCCTCTCCACAGCAGAGGGACACACAGCACAGCAAGAGACCAGGAAGCTTCAAAGCAAGCTACACTAGGTTCAAGACTTACAGGAACTACTTACAGAAAGGTTTTTTGTGTCTCAGTTTTGCCCTCAAGCTCACAGAAAAACTTAACAAGGACAGGATGAGATGAAGAAGGCAGGGCTCAGACTGCAGTGATTGAAACTCCTGTAGGTGCAGACAAAAATCAACCTTCAGTTGATTTTTACCAATTTGGACAGAGTTCAACTTCAGTCTGGGAAACTAGAATAAAATGCATTTTGCTCTTAGCCTTAGGGCAGCCTCTTTTTAATGAGGAGACACTGCTCTTACAAAAAAGCCAGCACTTTGCCACCAGAATGATGAGACGCACTGCTTTCCTGTTGGATCACAGCCACATCATATTTCCCCCAGCCACCCCAGTTTCACCAGAACAGGCTCACATACTGGAGGAATTTAAGCAGAGGGTGCATGCAAGTAGGTCTGGCACATATCACACACTATTTCACTCTAGTGTCTCAAGCCTTTTTTTTCTGTCCTTGCTGCCTGCACACCCTGTGAGTTCACACCAGCTTTTGCTGCATCCAGGCCAAGCATGTTCCAGCTGTGGCACACGTTGCCTCCCACAACAAAGGGACAGCCAACTCCGTCTCCTTGCATTCTTCCCAGCACTATTTATCTTACAATGGTGAGGGAGGATGAACAGTCTCCAACTGAAAACAGAGAGGGAAGGAACAACTCTGCTGCCTAAAGAGATGTTTTGATTCTCAGAGGCTTGAAAGGAGACAGAGCAGGACCAGCCTGTGATTTTGTGTGCTCAAGAGTGGTACAGACAGGTACCACAAACTCGTATGGGCACACGGACAATCCTCCAGACAGATTTAGGGGCATCTGCTGCTACTTGTTCAGTGCAAGAGAAAAGAACAACCTTCTCTTGCTGTATTCTTACACATGCTTGGCTTTCAAACGTGAACAGTGCACACAGGCCCAGTGTTTTATCAAAGGGAAGAGAAAGGGAACACATTCCACAGGGATTTCATACATTGTATTAATTTCCAAACCAAGCCTATTTAATTAGGATGAGAAGGAAAAGGGCAGGAAGAATAAACAACACAGGCAATGGCAAAAAAAAAATTTACAATAAAATATGCTTGCTCCCTTAAGCAATGGCCACCAGGATCAGCCACACTACATAAATATTCCAAGCCACAGCAGAAGGGGAAGAGTATATTAAAATAAAAATCAGCCACACATTGCCTTTGACAACAGACTTGAAAGAAGAACCAAACGGGATCGCACCTCACCCCTCTGACCAATGAGCAGCACCCCCACGGCCCAGAGAAGCAGGGGCAGCAGCAGCAGCACAGCCTCCCTCTGACACAGTGCTAAATGCTACAAGGCAGGAGTCAAAGTCCAATAAAATAAAATGCCCAACTGGGTTGATCCAGATGAGAGCTCTTCTGGGCCCTCTGTTAGTCTTGGCACCCTTGCCAATGCAACCAAAATGGAGAACTCTTCAATTCATGCTGAGCTCACAGCAGTACGGACTCATTTTAGCGTAAGCACCTGCCCTACAGACCAGGGAATCACTTCAAGAGGGGCAGGAAGACAATTCAGCAGGATTTGTTCAAGTTTATGAAAGCAGAAGGAAGGAGAGACTTCCTACAAGGAAAAAAAAAAAAAGACGGCATGTCTGTATGGGCTCTGGGATCCTCTCCCACTACACCGAGTTCTCTGCTGATGACAGTCCTGTGAGGAAGGAAGAGCGCTCTCTTGTCTCTTACAGCTGGTGGAGGGTCTGTAGGAGCATGTGGCGAGCAAATGAACAGGAGTCAAGAGCACGGTTTGGTCTGTGGAAAGAAGAGAGAAAGAGAGATTTAAAATACTGAATTTAAGTTCCAATTGTTGCCTTTGACTGAGCTATTTGACTGAAACACTATTTCCAATGCATTGGGCACGTATGCCCCAAAACCTACAAATTTTGCCCTCAGTTATCTCTTCCAAAACCATTCCATCACTGCTGACCAGATCACTGCTTCCCATTCAGAGCTTGCTGTGGAAAACTCTCTCTCTTGTTGCTGAGTCCAAGTCAGGAAGACAGTGGCCAAGAATCAGAACATTCATTTCCATAACTATAAACAATCTTTTATCTCTGCAGCCCAGTGTCTCATTTTGGGTAGAATGATGGAGTGGAAGTGGAAACCCCCTTCCCTCTCTTCTGGCAATGGGATTTTCCATAAAGTTTCACTGTTTAGAGCCCCAAAACACAGGAGATGACCCTGTGAACACTCAAATCTTTTCTCACCAAGTCATCTGCTATCTATAATCCAACAGTGACTTTGGTCTCAGGGCTTTTTAAGTCTTTAAAAGAGGCAGCATAACCTCCTGTCCTCTCCTTCCCTGAGGTCAAGTAACACCTGACTGGCTTTGCTGGGCCACCTTTAAAGGTGCCCTACAAACAGCCCACAGAACCTGCAGAACATCACCTGAAAGGGCTCAAGACAGAGGCTGCAATAGCTAAGTAAGACACAAAATAATCTGCTCCCCAAAATTAAACCATGGAAATACACTCATAGCAAAGTTAACATGAGGCTACATTTCTGTAATGTTCTCATCACCTCCCAGTAATGTATATTTCTGTTTCTGCAAGCTAATTGCTGCTGGCTCAGCATCACTGAAGCTTTTACCAGTCTCTATCCATCCATTAGGGAACTTCCTCCAAAGAATTTTAATCCAATGTTTTCCACTGTTCTGAGAACAGAAATCATTAATTTTACCTCTCTCCCACCTCACCACAGCAAAATAACCTTTAACAATGAACAGCTGTGAAGCCTACTTAATTTGGGAAAGAAAGGTGAGCTGAAATAAAGAGTGGAATATCTAGGAAGGAGCAAGGAGTTCACCTCCAGGTATATAGCACACGAACAACAGCTGCATAGATTGTTTGGTACAGCACTCCATGTCTGCTGCTGTTTAATAGAAGCACATCTTGGAGAAGACTTAACCCTTTTTATTCTCCCCCAAGAGCCATTCAATGCCTCACACTGAACACAGAGTGTCACAGAATTACAGCTTGGAGTTTATCTTCAAAGCGGCTGGGAGAGGTATTTCAGCCCTCATCTTTGGAAGACCCAGCCCCGTTTGCAATGAGGGGGCTGGTTCCACCCAGGCAGCTGCCCATTTTTGGATATAGAGAACCTGGACTGCTGATGTTGGTCACAGACAACATCCCTCAGCCCTCTCTCCTTACACTAAGCCTCCTCTGGCAATAAAATCCTCCTTATTTGCTGTGCAGTTATCTGCCTGCCACTCTATGCTACAGCCTGTTGAATGAGCTAATTGATATGATGCAATTCAACAGCAAAGAGCAGCATTAAAAAAAACCAAAAAAAACCAAAAAAACAAAAAACCAACCAAACAAAAACCCCATCACCTCCAGCAAGTCACCAAGTGAGCAGGCAGACATCCATATACTGTCAGTATTTCCACTTAAAAAAATTATGGAAAAGCACACGTGGATTCACAGCACCCTCTTGTGTCCAAAAAACCCAAATAAGGCTTGACAGCAAGCAGAGTAAGATGGATGCTGTTTACAGTCTGCATCCATAATTCTGTAATTATTATTGAATAGAGAACACTGCCTACAACAACAAATTGTCACAAAAGGAAGGAGGTAAGTGACTATTCCAGAAGCCCCTTCCAGTGAAAGACAGCAGAGCTCTGGCCTAGGCAGTTACAAGAACTTTTCAGCTCTAAGAATCCAAAAGAGCTAACTGCAAACCAAAAGGAGGAAAAAAAAATAGAAAATACCACAAAAATGCATACCAGTTTTCTGCAAGTGAAGGAATAATAGGTTTGACAGAGTAGAAGTAGACTTGTTGCAGAAACAGAGGCTAGATGAGCTCTGAATATTACTAGGTTAACCAGGTAGAGGTTTAACTTTAGGACTGCAATTTTACTCTGAGTTCCAAGAAGAGACAAGGAATAGAGGTTAATTGAAAAGCTGTGTGTTGGTTTTGGCTGGGATAATTTTCTTCACAGGAGGGGCTGTGTTATGGATCGGTGCTGGAAGCAGTGCCGATAACACAGGGATGTTTCAGTTACTGCTGAGCAGTGCTCACACAGCATCAAGGCATTTTGTTTCTCACACCACCCCACCAGCAAGCAGGCCAGGGGTGCACAAGAAGCCAGGAGGGGACACAGCCAGGACAGCTGACCCCAACTGTCCAAAGGGACATTCCATAGCACATTGGCATCATGCTTATCAGATAAAGCAGAAGGAAGAAGCTAGGCACGATGGAGCCTTCCTGGATACTGGAAGTGGTAAATTAAGCCCTTGTTTTGCTTTGCTTGCAGATGGAGCTTTTGCTTTACCTATTAACCCATCTTTACATCAACTCTCAAGTTTTCCAGTCTTCCCTTCTCTTCCCCATCCCAGGGGGTGAGTGGGCCTTAGTTGGCAGCTGTGGTTAAACCACAACAGGCTGTTTTAACTGGACTGTGGGGTTGTTGAACTGTTTACATTTATCCATATACAGATTTAAGAGCTGTTGTCCTTGTTCCCTTAGGGAAAGCATTGTAAGAAATGCCTATGTTCATATAACAAAGATAGATTGCTTACATGTAGTGTGAACTTCCTTATGCAGCAGAGGATAAAAGTCTCCCTGTAAAATCACAGCTTGCAACAGGTTTGTAAAGCAGAAAATTTCAGCTCCAAGAATTTTATAGCACCAGAGACAGTGGAGGCTTGGCATTAGCAGCAGTACCCACCACAGGAAGGCAGACAGATCTGCCTTCCACTGAGACAGGCTCTCAGCTCTCACTCAGCTTCTACAGAAGCTATAAACAGTCTCATGCTTTCACCAAGAGACTCTTCCCTCTTGCTCTTGCAGTGAAATGCTGGGTCTGGATTCAATGGGGTTTGTGTTGATGAATTCATGAAGATCAAAACTTTACTCCTTATTTTGTCACATAAAGCATCAGTTACAGCTTAAAAACATTTATTGGGAGAAGCCTACATGCACACATACAGGGAGAGGGGAGACAAGTGTCTTTTCTGAACAAAATTTGTTAGGACACTTAGAATGAAGAGGCTACTCTGGGCACTGGTACCTGACATAAATAATCAGGACAGTCAAATGCCCTGAACCAAAGTTGTCCTCCTGTATTCTCAGCTTCCAGCAATTTAAATTCCATTTTGAGGGCTGGGGCTTGATCAGCAAGCAAAAGCAAGGCAGCAGTGTAGGAAACAGCAGAAATTCAGTGATCTGTCTGGGTAATTTCACATGGCAAGTCCTGGTACTTCTTGCTTAAACCTATGACAATTGAGTTGGAGGTATATTTGTTCACTTGGTAAAGCATATGGTCACTGGCTTGTAACTGCCTTAACCTGATCAACACAAAGAGAGGAGACAGCAGGGACGGTGTCTCACAAGGAAGGCCTCCAATTAGCATTTGCCCATGCATAAACAAGATACTTTATTTTCCAAAGGTGACCTTAGCATGGTTGGTGTTTATGGACACAAAACACTGCTACATATCAGCTTTGACAGCTTCAGCTACACCAGTGCTTGGAAAAATTCTTTTCCTCTATCACAACTGGTCAGCTTCCAAGCCCAGTAGAACCAAGACAGACCACCAATATTTGACTGCATTCCTACTGTCCATGTTTCATACTGACCACAACTATCTCATGCCTCCACCTTTCACCAACAAGGGATCCTAAGCAGGTGCTGAATACTAATTTACCATGAAATTCAGGAAGGCTTAAGCCTCCTTCTGGCTAAAAAGCTGCTCTCACCCTACACGGCACATGGTCCATCCTGAGCTAGCCACCAAGCTCCAAACAGATTTCAGGCCTCTGCTGTTTTGCCTAAAGTGACATTTTTGGACTGTTTCTCCTCTGACTGTTGAACAGTAGTATGCAATCCTATTGCAAATCTCTTTGGTTTGGTTTTTTTTCCCCTAAATCTCAGCAATGCTGAAGTTGACATTGATTTAAATCAGGAGAGATATGGTTTCCATAGCCATTTAATACATTAAAAAAAGCTAAAGCTGGTGGGGGCAGGGGTTAGTTCTACGCCTGTAGTGGAAGAAACAACATTAAGTACAGACAGTCAGTAAAAGCAGCTTCTTCAGTACTTATGCTCCCAACTTAGTTCTCAGAAAAATCACTAACTTTGTTGCTGTCACAGTAGGAAGTTCCATTTAAAAACAAATTCAGTCTTTGTGTTTCACAGTTTTCATCTGCTGGTGTTCAGTGTCACACAGCATGACAACTCTGGCAGAGCTCTGCTGACCCTCTTAGCTCTGAAGGATGACTTGGAGGGCATAGTTAGATCCAGTGTACCCACAATTCACTCAAGCAGTGGCCAGAAACCCAGCAGGTTTCCTTAAGCTCAAAACAGCTCTTCTGTGAGAGGCATTAGCAGTCCTGCTTCAGAGCCACTTCCTTGCAAAGCCAACTTCCCACTTTTCCTTCTTTAGGATTATGATTTTTTTTTTTAAACTCTGAACCTCACATACTGCAGTAAACAATATAAAATAGAGGCCCATTAAGCTATTAATTCTCAATTTCAGAACAGACATTTAGTGGGCTTTCACAACAGCTTACATGTAGCTATTAACCCTCAAACAGTTTCACAAGCTCCCACAGAGAAGACTGCATGGCAAATACAATACTCACTTTGTAACAAAAGCTGAGAGAACTGGGGCCAGGGATTTAGGGAAATAATCCTGCTGGACCATATGGTTCAAGGTCATAAGAATACCATAGAGGCTTGGAACAGTTTTGATCTTCTCTTCACTCTGAGAAATGGACAAGAAGTCAGACATCAGACAATTGGGATTTGATCTAACCCACTGTAATTCACAGACAATGAATTCTCTGCTGAATGAAGTGCTCCCACGCACTGTAGCAGAGAAAGCTGGTCACTAGATTAAGTACAAGATAAAGGGGGCCAATTCCACAATCTCCCAGCAGCAGCACCTGAAATAAGGTATCAAGAACATTCTAGTACTTATCAACTGACAGCAGTAGTAATAGAGAAAAGGAAGTACTGAACCTGCAAGTGAAACAGCAAAATCTTCTCAGAGGCTCTGCATTAAAGTGTTCTCCTGAGGAATTTCACCACACTTCAATCCATAAAGAATTCAGTTGCCTTTATTTTTATTTATTATTCTGTAGCTCATTTTTATACCACATCCAGCTCTTTGACAGGCTCCCTCCAGAACCTGATGCAGTGTTCCCAGAACTGGTCTCACAGTTAGGTACAAGATAAAGCCAACAGTCATCCCCTTGCTTACATGATGCATTAAGTTATTCTTACTCCTAATGTGTTGCTACCCTACATGTTCCAACTCTTACATTGTCTTCATTTATTTCTCCACTGGCATTTCAACAAAACCCCTCATTCTGCAGACCGGACATAGACCTGTGTTCCTGCTGTATGACCTTGGAGTTCACAGTACTAAGAATCTCTTGCTCACATGCTTCCAGCTACGCAAGACTGAAAATGCAGTGTGCACCTTCTCCACATGCAGAGGACTGGTGATGAATTAGGCATATCACAGACATCAGAAGGCTGATCCTCCAGGGCTTTATCATCAGTGCCAATTCCTGGCCTGAAAGAATTCTTCAGGAGCACAGGTCTGTGCTTTGTGCCTCATGCATATTGCTATTTTCCATATGGGCAAAAAGTAGGTGGCAGTCCTCAAAACAGGCATTCTGCAGAACAAAATGCCACCTTGGGTTCCATTGATTTTTCCGAGAAGTGCAAAGCTCAGTGTTGGTCCAGTATACAATGAATACGGGGACAGGCTGAACCGGTTTTTAGGAGATTAAGTCATATCCATGTATGTCAACAAGGGTCTGGACCCCAAGCTGGATATTACCAGAAGGACATTCATAAACCTATTTAATAGCAGGCTGCTATAACAGATTATGCCTTTTCTGTAGTTTGGAATTGCCTTAGTCTAAGTTTACATTGTAAGCTTCCAGGTCTCGAGGCAGTGAGAAACACTAACTCTTGTAGCACAAGCAGGCAAAGGTGTTTAAATCTGCAGACAGCATCTCTCCAGAATCACCTCACTGAAAATAAAGCTTCTAATTCTATGCAAATCACAGGCTTCCTATAGACCCTCCATCTTCTCACAATAAGTTTATTCCTTGTAACTGATTACTTAACACTGGCATTTGGCAAAGAGTCTCCAAAGCATAAAGCCATTGATCTGGCATGAGCTGCTGATAAATATTTTTGAGACATGCTCTCAGGAAATGCCTTAAAGGACCCCATTAACTAATAACATTGACATGGCTTTTATAGGCACCATAGTCCAGCAGCAGCACTACTGCCCTACCTGACTCTCCCTACCTTCAGAGGATGACTGAGAATGCAGAGCACATTAAGCAGGAGATGTTCAAAAAGGTGACGCATCCTTCATCCTAATGCAACTTGCAATTTGCAGTTTCTGCTGGACCTGCAGACTCCCATTGTCCCTGGGCATCAGGCATGCACAGGCACCCAGCTGCTTCCATGGCAACATAATTACCCAAAATCCTGCCAGTCTGGTCTTCAACAGCCTAAACAGACCATGACTTAACTCTTTCCTGCTTCCTCACCTTAAGTAGTCCCATGTGGACCAAGAGGTTTGTGATGAATGCATCTGAATTAAATGTGGCAGAACTGAAGGCTTTTTTCATCACGGCATCTAAAAAGAGATAAGGACATTATTTTTAACAATACAGAAAAAAGACACGGATTTCAAGATTAAAATGGATCATACAGAAACTCAGCTGTTAAATGAGTTTTGTGACATAGTATCTGTTAAGATTTCATTTGTCTCTATAGCTAAAACCCCTTAAGTGTAAGGGAGAAAACACCAAATTAAAAAATTCAACAAAACATGCAAAGCCCACACAAGAATTCCCACATTGCCAAGCTCCAGATGCAATACATCCCAGTGCTATGCACTACTAGATGCTCTGCTCAGTGCATTTGAGCATGCATGCTATGTGCATACATGCATATAAACACGATCAGATGAACTAGAGCACCAGGAGTTAGAGCCTTGACTTCTTAAAGGCCAGCAACAATTCACCTTTCATTTGAAACCAGCAGGAATAAGAGAATACAATGAGAGTTTGTTCAGCTGTTTCCTGGGCTCACAAAACAATAGGCAAAGCAGTGCTTTAACCTGCGTGGGCAAGACAACCCATTTTTAACCTCTGACCATTCTGTTTTCTTAAAATGGGCAGAGTTCACTAGAGAGGCTGTAGAACTGTGCCAGACATTAACCAGGGCCCTCACTGTGAGCTGATGGTTACTTTTACAGAAGAAAAGTAATTGCCAGGTTCTACCTTTCCTGAAGAAGCAGGAATAAAGATAAATATATACACAAACACACTTGGGACAACAGTAATATCCTTTGTTCCATTTTTTACTGGAGAAAACTCATAACAGGCATGAGCCAAGGTGCCCTAGCTCAGTGAGGTGCCAACTGACTATTTTTCACTGACTGAACCCATAACTAGCTGTTTGTAAAACAACAGTTTCACCATGTCTATGAATTCCAAACAAAAATTCCAAACTAGGAAAATGCACAGTACACCACTTTAAGTGGTCTTAAAAATAATTGATCCAGTTCTTTTGCACAATACTGATAGGCAGCTCATGTATGGGAGAATTGAACTGCTGGGGGATTCAAAAAAGATGAAAGGCAGTGGTCAGATGCCCACTGGAAATTCCTATTTCCAAGCAAAAACATGAAGGGATACTATTAGTCCACACACTAATCACACTTAACCTGAATTACCACTCCACAATATAGTGTGAGAAACAGTCCCTTGTTTGAACATCGGTTTCTGTGTCTTGCCCTACGTTGGAAATCTCTGCTTCCTGAAGAAATTAAAGATAAGAGACATCAGCTAGGAGGTCTCTCTTTACAATCTCGTAACACTTCACTAGGGAGGCTACTTTCTGCAAAACACTTTTTAAATAAACAGCCTTGGAAAGGTAACTGATCTTGAAACACAGAACTACTGGCTATGGACAGCCTAGCATCAAGGAGATGCAGCAAAGGCAGCACTGGCCCACTGGAACAGCAGCTACAACAGAGCCAGGCTTTGGCAGCACAAAATATGCCAGGTTCAGAACGAATCTCTCACTCGACACAACAGCAGGGCACAGCTTGGCACTTTGTTATCTGCCAGGGACAAAAAAGCCCAATGGCCTGGCCCACAGGGGGCTTGTCCCACCTTGCAGTGGTGTCTGTGGCACTGAACCAGGTCACACCACAGAGTGAAGAAAGGCCCAGTCACCTGTTGTTTCATGCACTGCTGTTTTCACTGGGGCTTCATCTTTGAAGACTGAGGATATCCTTAGGAGAGTTGCAACTACTTTCTCTACATCAGATGTATCTGTCTGAAAAAAAAAATAAAATAAAATCAGTTCACTGCTAGACAGCTGCACAGAATGGGTCTCCGCTAGGGCTGTGGCAAGAATTACGGCCTTCAGCTGACTGACATCAGCTTTGCCTTGGCCATATCACAAGGCACAAGCAACACAAACAAAATCTATGTAGAAGCTCTGATGCCGGTTTAAGCATTAACTACATCATCTGCTTCCATAAGATTCTTTGGGATCACTGGAGAAAAGATGCAAATTAGGTCAAGTTATCACTTCTGGCAGTTAAATAAATTTGAGAGAAAAATCAAGCCCAGACAAGCACCAGCTGACCTACCTGCTGAGCTATCAGCACAGAGCACTTTGGTCCTAGTCGCAGCAGCTTCTCTGGTGATGGGAAAGCAAGGAACGTGGCAACATCCACAGGAGGAGATGGCACTGGAGTTGAAGCCTGAAACAGGCGGAATCCATCTCAAGTTTATTCTTGGAAGTAAATAAATTGGTTCAGCAAAGGCAGATGGGACAGGTCAGGGCACAGCTATACCAGGCCAGAGTTTGTTCTGTATGAAAACAGCCTGAGGCTGACCTAAGCCCAGAGTTGGAATGGCCAGGATATACTAGCACAAGGGCATGGCACTGCATGTACAAGTCCCCAGCCCCCACCACTTTCTGAACATGGAAGACTTTTGCTACCCATGTGTTGCTACAACCACTATTCAGCCTTTCCCCTCCACACATGTGTATGACATGCACACTTTAACAAAACACATTTTTCAAATAATCCATTTTATTTCCTGAATGTTATCTCCCTGTTACAATAGTGCCAGCCCATGCAGGAATGTGACTGCCTGTCAGCACTTCGAGGTCAGGCTCCAGAACTTCATTTCCTCTTTTACTCTTCTCCACCTGATGAAACAGGAATCCATCTGGCAGTAAGCCTACCTGTGAATCAATTATCTTCTTAGGAGTCAGTGACTCCTGCTCTTCTGCTCCTCTCTCCTTCAGCTGTTGCTGTTCCTCCTCCTCTTCCTCCTCCTCCTCTTCATCCTCTTCCTCCTCATCATCATCCTCATCCCCTTCATCATCACTAAGGTTTGAATGTTACACATTCCATTAATTACACACCTGGAATTCCTGTACACTGGCACTCAAAACTTTTCAAGAACAAAAGAGCAGCCTCTCCTCAAAGTCCTACTGCAAGAAGCACATCTCGCCTACAACACACCAAGAGGACACTCAGTCATCAGTCACCCAGCTGAGAATAGCAAGAAAAGATCAACAAACACAATCAGTAACTAATGCTAAGGTAAGTCTATCAGTGAAAACAAGACAAGACACATCCTTGGCTGTGCTCCACACTCAGATCAACATCCATCAGCAATGAGAGAGTTCTTATTTTAAAATGAGATAGGTCAATGAGAGTGTTGATGAAAATTGTCAGAAAATTTCTGATTTCTGATTTAAACTGATTTAAACTCCAGTACTATGCCTACCTCAAAGATCCCAGCACTGATGCCATATTGAAGCCTTCAAGGATCTCATGGAGTTGCTCACATACCTCTTCTCCCAGACAGTTACCTAGGTTGATAGAGGAAAGGGAGTAGACTTGACAGATGCACACAAGTTTGTTCTTGAGGACTTAGCTGTATATTCTTGTCTAGCTCTTGTTTCTGAAATCAAACAGTTATATGCCATTTCTGCACAACACCTTAGAGGCAGCAACACAAACTGCACTTATCAGACAGAATCAAACAGTTGTTAAACGAATTT
The DNA here is from genome assembly GCA_013398955.1 of Callaeas wilsoni. Lineage (NCBI taxonomy): Eukaryota > Metazoa > Chordata > Aves > Passeriformes > Callaeidae > Callaeas > Callaeas wilsoni. Next base: position 10,399 of record VWPU01017165.1, on the reverse strand, counting down.
TAGCAGCATTACACAATGGTTGGAGATGAAAACCCCCTAATGTTTCAGAGTGTGTTTGAGAGACATCCTGTTATTTCTCTAACTAGCTCTTGTTCTTAGTGATTCTAAAACAAGGACACACTGCACAGTACCAGCAAAATGCAGTGACCTAAGGTATGAACAGCGAAAGTCAACAAAAGTCAAAGTTCTCACACTCGTCTGCAGAGTTGCACACAAAGGCTTTTGTTTGCAAGTATGGAGTATCTGAGATAGCACTGAATAATTAGAGTTTTACTGAAAACAGGTATAGGTATCAGCTTAATCTTTCCACCTTATCAGGTGTACCAAAAATGCTTAACAATTAACTGAGTTCATGGTTTAAGAAAACTTTCAGGATCTAACCACTTCCTGTCCCTAGGTCATGCAAGCTCAGCTCCTGACCACTGTTTTTTATATGCTGACAATTGCAAGAATAGAATATATGGCTCTGTCAACATTCTTCCTAGTGGTTTCTCACTGGGATCAAACTTTGATCTAGCAAACTTACATACCATTGAGATCCAACTTCTCCAACTCTGTCTTATCTTCAATAGCTTCAGCAACAGTCAGAGCAGCATCTCGTTTGATCTCACAGAAAGACAAATTCAGTTCCTAAAAATGCAGAAGGACATTTTGTCTGCAGAATTCCTATTAACACCTATCATATCCATAAATTTCATGTCCTCACAAATGTCCTGGAAAGACTCTCATTTGGAGAGGCTCTCAGCAAAAAGTGTTATTAATTGAAGATAAAGTCTCATATACTCCTATCTCATGTACTTAAAAGGGGAATTTTGAAACATACTGGTGTTAAGAGCAGCACTATTAAAGGTGGTAATTTTAAAACACCTACAGATCACCGCTCACCTAAAAGGCAGCGGACATTTCAGTCCTTAGGAGTCAGCTGACTGGAGATCTTCACTTATCAAGGGTCACAAGAGCACTCCAAAACTCACACTAAAGTAAGCCTAACAGAAGAAGGGCAGCTGCTGTACTAAACAGATCGCACATTTCCTTTGACACTTCAGTTGCAAGTTAAGGCCTTCAAAAAACAAGCCATGAGTGGTACTACTTCTGACAGACCCAGCCAACAGAGAAACCATGTGGACTAGTAAGAATAAAGTAATTCAACAGCCAGACACCATCCCCCACCATTCCACACTGAGCACAATCAATCCCTTCCTGAAAAGGGATTGAATATTAACAGCAGAAGGGAAGCAGTCCTTGAACAGAATGAATCAGCTGCAATTGCTTCATGCTACCCTCCCTTAACCATTTGTGCTCTGGAAGAAAGGATTTAACTTCTGGCTGTTCATCTCAATACCCCATTATCTAAGTTTTCTTGGGAGATTCAGACACAAATTCCAGTAGAACAAGCAGAAGCCCAAGAAGGGATCACATACCACAAAGAACCTACTTTCTGTACCAGGTTCCTACGCACAAATAGATTAATTTTTGTCTTGACTGCAAGATTAGGAATCACATGGTCAGCATCTGTCTCAGGGCAGTTATGACTCGTGGCAGGTGTTTCTAGAGATCCAAGTTTGCTTACATTATTAATTTCACTTTAGCCTATCCAGAACATTGTCAGACCCAAGTCCTGTGCAAATATTGATGTAGGAGGCTGTGGTATCACAAAAAAACTAAAAATACTTGGACCCTTGATTGAGGCTCTAACAAAGAAAAAGCATTAACTGTATGAGCTATGAAATGCTGAAGAGACTACAAGCTGTTCATGAAGTTCCCTTTGTGTCAGTCCCCACTCATTCAGCTCTGGGAAGTTCTAATAGCAGGTATTTCCATAATCAGATTTCTTGAGTAACACTTGCTGAGTTGAGCCAACAGCTGCAAAAACATCAAGCAAAGACTAAACAGATCACTGGTACACCTCCACATAGCACAGCCCTAGCTGGATAGTGGGATGCCACTGATCTACAGCACAACTTGCTGCTTTTCAGTTGTGAGCACAGAGCCTGCATAGAACTGAACCCTATTTTAAAGTGATCAGTAGCGGTAGGAGAATGAACAGAAAAACATGAAATGGAAAACTTGGCATTTTTCAAAAGAGCTGGACAGCAAGCAGACAATACCTTCAATTTATGAAGCCCTTCTTTAACAGCATCGGCAATAGCAACAGCACCCTTTGAGCGCACCAGGCAGTCCCCAAAGTTGATCACTTCAATCTGCCGAAGCGCCTTCAGAGTCTGCAGAGCAAGACAGCACAGATTTGAACGTAGACATGCACGTAAGTGAACATCCTATTACTTCTGGAATGTCATCTTTCCCATTGCAGCATGACATGTGGTTCCACCAACCCAAAGGTGCTAATGCCAGCCAGACTTGAGACAAAATCCGAAACAACTGCTTAAAACAACTCACCTCTGCCATGGCCATCGCTCCTTTCTCTGTGAAGGTGTTGTCATTCAAGTTTATAACCTTAAGCAGTGGGTTGATAGCAAAGGCCTGTGCCAGTGCTGTTATGCCAGGATGGTTAATTCCATTCTGTGGCATATGGACCTCTTCTAGAGTCCCAATGATCTGGGAAAGGATGTAGATAAAAAAGCTTTTAGAAAACATACTTCAGCTCAAGAGTAAACTGTTCCACTCTTAGGATTTACTTAAAATTGTTTTGAGTTTCAAAACTCCATCGGTTCTTCTACAGTGAATTATTTACCAGTAATTCTGTCACAAATCTAAATGAAATTGCAGATGCATAGCAAGTGTCAGATAAACAAAAAGCCCTGATTCAAAGAGACACAAGCATCATTGTCCTACATGCCTACTCTAAATAACTTAAAGAAAGAGTTCCTCACCTGTGGTTCAACAACACTGAAACAGACCACACAACATCACTCTAATTTTCTAATTAAAATCTACATTTTGCCCTGACTACAGAAGCAAACATGTAAGAAAGTTAGTACAAATACTGTTTATGGACTAAACAGCATGTCACAGAACACAATAATTAACCCCATTGTGGTAGTGCCATTCAATCTTGATTCTCCATGAATCACATTGTTATACAACTCTTAAGTATTTAAGAAGTCTTATTTTTGCCATGATTATTGATTAATCAAAATCACATCTAGGTAGTTCTTTATGAAAAAATTCAACCTGTAACCTGCAATATCATCGTCAATATACCTGGCAATATGCATTTTAGTTCAGAAGTCACTTCTAGCAGCAACTGAGGTAAGAAAAAGCAATTAGGTGGCCCCAACCACAGTGAATTCTCTTCCTCCCACGAAAGTGCAAGTGAGCAAGTGACAGCTAGAGAAAGTCAGGCAACACTTCAAGCTCTAACCAGCTGATCCTAGCAAAAACACTGGGCTGCTTTTGCCAGGTGACTAAGCAAAGCAGCACCCAAGAGGACAAGCTGGGATACCTACCCCAGTGCCAGTCAACAACTATTAGCACAGAGAGGAAAAGGAATAGAACTATTAAATTACTCAGGAGATGACTATTTCTCCCTCAGGTAACTACTTTACACAGCTACTAGTTATGTGTTTGGAAGTTTAGGTCACATAAACACTCAGTCACCAACTCTAATTCCACTTGTTGAAGACTCCAGTTTCAGCAGCAAGGAACATTGCGACTTTAGTGAACAGACCACCAGATCCTGCCTCCAAGCTGAGGCAAACTCTGTGTGCATCATCTTTAACACTAGCACTGAATCATACCTTGCCCCAATTTGCTGTCAAAGCAGCTGTGGTTTGATACTCACCCCGAAGGCTTCAGCCAGGGCAGTGGCACCATCATTCTCCAGACGATTTCTGCCAGCCACAAATATTTTTAAAGCAAGAGGCTTGCCCTGGGCACTTGATTTCCTGTGACAGTCTTTCAGAGCGGCTGCCAATATCTAGAGATAAAACGAGCAGTTTATACTCCCCCAGCATATCATTCTACAGGAATCCTACTGTGTTTTGTAGATCCACCTCTCAAGAAATACTTTGGGCATCACTGAAACGTACCTGTTTCTACAGCAGAGTATACAATAAAACCGTCTCTACCTGCAACACTTGGACACTGTGGTCTCAGGCAAGAATTGATAATTTTACAACACTAAAACACACTGAGCCGTCAAGAACATTTTGATTCTAATCAGGCAAGCATATATGGGTGGGAAATTGACCATGAGCTACCAATATACACTTGAAGCAAAGGAATTCTACTAGACTGCCTTGGGAAAAAGCACTCACAGCAGGTCAGATCCTTTTCTCCTTAGCCCTGTGAAATGCATCCAAGCACAGTGGTCAATACCAGGCTCCTACGTGGATTTACTGGGGTGAGTCCAGCAAAGGGTGCCAAGGATGATTAAAGAACTGGAGAATTTTACTCACTAGGATAATACTGACCCCTGAGATATTAAGGCCGGAGAAGAAAAGGCTCTGGGGGAGATATTATCCATGTGTAAAAGCAGCCAGAACAAGATGAGAGGAGAGGGTGGTATAAAGAAGGCAGAGTCAGACAAATCCACACAAGCCAGTGAAGAGAAAATACCATTTTAACACAAACTCCCTTTTTTACTGTGAGGGTTGTTAAACACTGGGACAGATTATTCCTAGAACTTGTGAAGTCTCCATATTCAAAATCCGACTAGACCAAGCTTGAAGAACCTGATATAGTTGCCTTGAGCAGAGGAGTTGGCAATCACCAAAGACTGCTTCCAACCTCATTCCCAAAGACGAGACAACCCTTACCTTGCCACCACCAATGCCCATGCCACAGTTATTGAGCTTGAGTTCCTGCAGAGTGTAGCATGCAGGGCTCTTCAGCAGAGCCTCAAAGCCACGCACACCGTCTGGCCCAAAGGCATTGTCACTCAGGTCCAACTCCACCAGCTGGGCTCCAGCAGTGATGAGTGCATCCCCCAAGGAGATCTGTAAGGAAACAGATGGCAGTGGGTGGGAGGGAATGGATTAACTTCTAGTGACAGCATCACTGCAGTGGCTAGGTATGACAGTGATGCTGCAAAAAAATTTCCACTTTGAAGGCATTCTGCAAAGCTGCACACAGAAATATAACTTTTCTGCTAAATCCAGAGAGGAAGTTGTGCAAATTAAGCTAAAGATAACCATAAAGCAGTTACCAAGACACTATCTCATCCTTTAGGTCAAATACTTTTCTAAGTGAGTTTCCCCCCCTACATTGCTGAAAGAAATACTGTTTTTATCATGTTGAGCTTATGTTTTGGCTTCACAGGACCCAAGGAGACAGGGAGCTCTGTAATGGTCTTAGAAGACATAAGCACATGATTTATTTAGAAAGCTTCACTCTAATTCTATCTGTTGGGTCATGAAGACTTTTTTCCCAGTGAAAAGCTCCTTCACTAGCATGGACTCGCATTTATACTTTGACTCCTCTCCACCTCATACAGGAAGAGCAAAAGAGAATCATTCACCTATTCTGAGACATTTAATGTCAACAGCAGAGAGAAGGATCAGCTCAGTACCAAAACACAGATTCCCACAAAAAGCATGACAGGTGAGAAAAGAGGTTATATTAGTCAGAAGTCTCAGATCTAGTTTTTACTTACCAAAGCAGGAGGGATCTCAGACCTTAGCCTCCCTGTGAACATGTCACTCCAATGACACCTCTAAAATAAGAAGCATACAGATAAAACCCACTAAAATATTTAGGTCAACACGGCTGTAATAAACATTTACACATACAAGCTGCTTTACATCACTGGGGACAGCTTAATGCTGTCTCCCTTCCCTTGGCTTGTCATTTGATTGTACTAAAGAGCTGCAAGGACCAGTGTTACAATCACTTCACTTGCAAGGACAAAGCAACTGAAATGCACACCACAAACATTATACAAGAATTCTTGCTTGTGTTCAAGCTGAAATTCTTTTCTCCTGAGAAAATTACCACAGAAAAAAGCAACAGGAAACAGAAAGATACATCAGGAATGCAGATTTTACTAAGGTATGAAGCTCAACAATCTGAACTTACTTGAAAGGCCACAGTTGGGTGATTAATGTGTATCAATGTTTCATACCACTCTCCTCCAAGGGACAGTGTCTCTCTCTAGCAGCACAGCATCTCCTCTTCATTAGGCTAGAGCAATAGTACAAAAACATAACTTGGGCAAAGATAAACCTCCTGTTGCATTTCTTCCACTATTTCCTCCCTACTCAGACAGACATTCTCTGAAGACTCAACTCTGCAGAAGATCTGACTCAGCTTTCCAGAGAACTTGATTTGAACTGAATGTTTTGTGGCCATGGCTCTTGGTTTACAGATGCTGCCTTCAACAGAGGCTCTTCCCCACACAGCTTCCCAGCTTTAAGACTGGAAGCCTTCTAAACAGGAAGTTAGGAATGCAGGTGCTCCCATTATCCTGAAGTTTCCAAGTTATGCTATATTTATATAAAGTTGCTCTTCCTACTGGAAAAGCCACCAAGCAAGCTTCGGGGGTAACTCAAGGCAGGTTTCTGCAGGAAGAGCCTAGACAGGCCTTCAGTATTTCCCCATTATTTCTTCCCCTTGACGACCCCCCAGTTGAGAATCTCACCTTGAGCTCACTTTTCTTCTCCAAGGCTTTGGCAATAACCTTTGCTGCCTCCACACCCACTGTGTTGCCTTCCAGACGCAAGGCTTCCAGGCCATCAAATTCCTCAATTTGCTTGATCACTTCTTCAGCTGCAAGAAGCAGATAATCTAGTTGGCCTTTTAACCATTGTCTTGGTTACCACAGTAACCCTCTGAGATCCAGCAATACTTGTTCAACCTCTAGCAAAAACAGCTGAACAACATTATGTGAAAAGACCTTGAAACAGCAATGGGAACAGAGCTGAAGTGTCAGGTCACCAGAGAGAACACTCTCCAGTCCCTACCTGGCCTTCTCATAATTTTTTTCTTGTTCTATTCTGATAGCCGTCCTCCTATTTCCAAAAGTAAGTTTCTTTACTTCCCAAATAAAATTTCTCTTTAAAAGCTAGAGTGCATGTCCCTACAAAGGTGCAAGGACTAAGTTAAAAGTTGATGGGAATTGGTGTCACATCAACAGGAAAAAGTTCCCACTGACTGGCAGAAGTAATGTCTGTTTAGCAAACACATCAGGGTGGAACGATTTAACTCTACACTAATCCTATGCAAGGCAAAGAAGCAAGCTGCAGTCTCTCCTGCCAATGGGCACTTGTTATTGTTCCCAAGCTCCAAGGCCTTTCCCCATAGTTCAGTGCCTTTGAACTACTAAACCAATCTATAAAAAAGCCCCACCTTTGGCATTAGCAAAAAAAATAAGCACTATAGCAAATATTTTCTCTCTGAAAAACATGCTGTTTTTCTTGGCATGGCAGAAACATTGATCTAAGAATATATACATTTTCTCCAGATATTTACATTAGCAGCCACTGTAAGACTTACTGTGAAACACACATACAAGAAAAAGACAGAAAGAAAGTGAACTATTGCAGCAGGCTAACACATCAGCCCATTCCTCTGTGCAAGTCTTGCTCCAAGGGCTGTGATGCACTTGTTTACTGTTTTTAAAAGGAGCACTGACTTCTAATGCCCAGTGACTGTCAAAAGCACTTAGGACACCAAGAATACAACAACTGCAAACCAGGCACCCAAACCCCAGTCACAGCAGCTGCAGCACTGCCAGGGCACCAGGTCAAAGCAGGGTACCAGAAGGGAAGGAAATGTCTCTGTCAGAAGCAGCTGTAGCTGACAGACCCCTGCATCACAGGTATGTTATGACAACTTGTCCATGCAGGATTAGCAGGACCACAATATTTTACAACTTCAGGGATACACTTCCCAAGCACAAGGATATCTTCTCTTACCATCTTCAGCTGTGTTGAGTTTAAGGCTCTGGCCTTTGAAGCTCAACTGTCCACCACCCACTTTGGTTTTAGCAAGTGACTCCGCAAGCTTAGTGATGTCTTCTGATGCCATTTTCCCGCTTTTTCCAAAAGTTAAGAGCTGTCAATTAAAAGAAATTGTCATCATAAAAACTCTCTAACTACAATACGTAATCTGTATGAATAACCAAATTTATTTGAACACTAATGTGGTTTTTGTTACTCATATCTAATTGAGTTTTCAGTGTCATTAGTACTTTCCCCAGAGCTCAATTAAGACAGCTAGGCTAGATTAATATTCCAAAGCCAACCAGTCAGATGGTGCTGATTCTTCCAACACTGACAAGACTTGGGTTTTGATGGAGTTGTTATACTTCATAAATAAACAGTAGGTAAAACTACAGATTAAGGCCACATTAAGACATTACTCTTTGTGCAAGACTAACAATTACAATGCAATATTCCTCTCGTCTCAAACCCCATCCTTTAATTATATGTGCTGCACCCTTCCCCTGCTCTCCAAAGCAAGCTAGAATGAACACAGTTGCTTTTCCTTGTCAGTGATATCCCCAGTAGTGCCCTTGTCAGCACAGTTCCAGAACCACCGAGTTGCTGAAAACATTGTGTGTGCTGCATACAAAACTCTCTCCCCTTCCTGGGTGCTCTCTCCTTTCAGACGTTCCACACAAATTCATCACACATTAAACAGGATGCTCTTACAGTCACAATAAATTAGTGAACATTTAGCCTTGAGGCACAAGTTTGAAGCTAGCCATACCTGGTAGCATCTGCATAGCATTATTTAATGAATATTAATCACTGTCTGAAGGAACTGGCCTCCATCCACAGAGCAGGATAAACAGAGTACATTACTTATCCCACTACCTCCACTGGGACAAAAGACTGCACACAACTAATGCTTCAAAACAACACACTTCGACTTTAGACATCAGAAGGGATGAAGTTTCATTCCTGCAACAGAAAACTGGTTCCTTTTCATTCTTGTCTGATTTAGAAGTGACTCCACACTCTTGTAAATCTTTGAGCTCAAGTGCACTGGTTTTTAAATCTCCCCTATACAAAGGCTGTATGTATATACTTTCCTCCTGACACCCATCTGTGAAGACTCCAGCTTCCCCAGAGCATGGCTTCTCTTCAGGGGTCTTTAATTTTAATATTGCTCTTGGAAACAAGGGGGGGAAGTCTCCAAGGCTGAAGAACACTGTTTTTCTAGGATGATTATCCTCTCAAGTAGGTGCTGCCAGTAGGAAGAAACTCACATAACTTACTCCACTCCTACCAGACCACCCAGAGGCCAAAGTCACAGACACTCCCAACCTCTGTCAATCCAACAGCAAGAGGGAAGAAAAAGGGGACATCCTCCAAACCATGAAGGCTTTACCAGACAGGAACAGAAGTTAGAATCTGAAGAAGTCAGTCCGTTCACCTAAATCTATTAACTTTACTTTTAAAAACCAGTTCCATTCTACTGTGATCATCTTCTTACAGATGTACTCATCCTCTTTACTTCTCTTTCCCTTAAATCTCCTTTTACGTTCTTCACCTTACACACAGACTACCTCCTAATCTCAACATAAAAATCCAGCATCACATCCTGAAACCTGTTTTATAGCACACATCAGCCACACCCAACTGTCAACCTACCAGAGGTCTCTTCACTGTTAATTCTTCTTCGGAGAAAGCTTTGGGAAAAAAAATAGAAAATAAAAGAAAGAAGAGTTAGTCTATTTGGGAAATACAACCAAGATCTGGAAATGCCTGAAGACAGGTTTCCTTTTCAGTTAAAGGCTGCATGAAGCCTTACACTTCCTGATGATCAAAAAAGTTAGTTGAGACGAATGCTTTTATTACACTTCGTCGACCCCAACAGTCGACACAGCGGCTACCTGCTGCTCGCCCAGCAAGGGCGGGCCTGGCAGCGCGGGGTGACAGCCCGAGGTCCCCGCCCCGCCAGCCCCTGACAGCCTCCCCGCGTCGCTCGCTCCAGGGGCGGCCGAAGGTTCCTCTCTTCCCCCGCGGGAGCTGCCGAGCGCCGGCCACACGCTCCCCTCCCAGCCCCATGTAACGGGGCCCAAAGCACGGCCGGAACGCCCCTTCCCGCTCCGCGCGGGGACCGGGAGCGTGGAGAGGGACCTGCGGACGGACACGCGTGACCCGCGCCCACGAGGGGGGACCCTCGCCTGCGCCCGGGAGCGCCCCCCGCAGGCGGGGCCGAGGAGCGCGTCAGCCCGAGGGATCGCCTCATCTCACGCACGGCCCCCTCCGCCAGCCGGTAACGGCGGCGGCTGCGGTCCCTTCCCTCACCTCCTCGGGGACTCCGCCGCCGGTGGCTACCGGGGAAGGCGCGGGAGCCTCACGCCGCCGCCGCGCCGGGGCCGCTGGGTGAGGGGCGGGCGGGGGAGGCGGAGGATTTGAACGCCGGCAGTTCTGCTCCCCGCTCCACGATTGGCTGCTGCGCCGTGACGTCACGGGACGCGCCCCACCGCCGCGCCGCAGCCCGGCCGGTCTCGCCGCGCCGCGCGTGGGCGGGGCTGCGGGGGCGCGCA
>VWPU01017163.1:0-77146 GCA_013398955.1 Callaeas wilsoni | reverse complement strand
AAACCGAGACAACCTGAAAGTGCACAGTTTTCTGCCCGGTTAGTGTGCTAAAATTCCTTGGGATAAGGGCTGAGGAGTTGAAAGGGAGGTGGCAGGACTGCACACAAGCAGGGAAGGAGGAGGGATCACAGGTAGCTTGAGTTTAGGCTGCAGGGGAGCCCTAGGCTCCATTGCTGCATTTCTGCAGAGGAGAGGACACAAGTAGGACATAATGGATTTTACTTTTCCATGGCTGTGCTGAAGATGAACTCAAGAATGAGGTGGCTAAAGAGACTTAGATGACTGATGAATTGATGAGTCTCATGCATGCTAATACTGTCTAGGGTTTCTTCTCTCCCTTATAACACTCAAATGTGCTTTCTGTTGGATCTTGTCTCTGGCAACAAGAAGTGATATGCAGTGATCCCAAAACTACTCCCTGCCACATAACCTTAGTGTAGCAACGGCAGTCACCAAAAGTATGGATACAGGGTATGCTAGATGTCAGCAGCAGAGGCAGCTGGGTTATTATTTTAGAAAACTCCGCATGCCTGGAGCATAGGGTGACCCAAACTGAGGGACATTCAGCCTCAGAAAACGCAGCATCAGGGCATGATAGTTCTCACATTTAACAATAAGATAGAGAAAATATATATAGTGCCCCCAAGACAGATGCCTGGATGTCATCTCCCATCACAAAGGTTTTACTCACATATTTTAATTTTAATTTCTTCATGGAGAAGTCAGTAGAAATCAATGATGAGTACACAACTGCCCTACCTAAAATTCTGATCCATCACTGTGTACATTTCAATAACTTGAAGTACAATTTCTCTTTAATCATTATGTGATTTCTGCAGACAGATACCATTATTTAGGGAAAGTGGATGATCTACGACACAGTGATGAAAAAACCTTGTAAAAATTAGCAAAATATCCGCATCATGTTTGAATCCACATACATGGAAACTGCATTCAGAATAAACATTGTGTCCACTCCCTCCAAATATCTGCTTATTTGATGTGGTAAATGAATTAAATATTCCATCAGGCAGCATTAAAAAAAGAGTGATGTAACTGAAGAATTGGGTGCAAACTCAAAAATACTTATTTCACACCCATTTCTTGTATAACAAATGGTTTAAAGAGTGTCAATTGTAGTCATAACAACACAGAAAAATAAACAAATATTTTTTAGATTTTATTCAATTATAAAACCAATTAGGTAGCATTACCTAAAAGAGTACTTATGAACCACACACTTACATATTCTGTAAAAAAAAAAAAAGCAATGAGGAAAACTATCTCTAAAATATAATTTTGTTCTGCTTCAAAATCATATGTCCACAGATATAGTACCATGAGCTTCTTGCAGCATCCCAACCATATTGGTGTGGGTTAAGAGAAAGTGTTATTCTGTGCTCAATTTATCACTCTGCATAGTAGTTTGCTCACCAGATGCACTGAACAGAATGTAAAATATCCACGTTCTACCTAAATTTATCCCAGTAAAGCATTAGGAGATTTTTTTTCTCACTGCTTAGATTTTTCACTAAATTTTGATGAACAGCAACATTGAGTATTTCATCAATGTTCTCTGGAGTTGGCTAATGAGTTCTGCTATTACTGGTGTGGAAGAGAAAGAATTTCCTCACAGACAAATGTCTAAATTGCATAAACCTTATGTCCTGATGAAATTCTCCAAATAATGCTATCAAAACTCAACATTCATTTTGTCTTTTTACATATTATCCTATGTATTCTACACTACTGTCGTACCATTCCACCCTATAATGAAGTTTATTTGTGGTTCCCATCCTTGAATTACATTTGGGAAGAGAAATAGGAGACTGTTTCTCTTCCTTTTGGAGAGAAAATGAAGAGAAGAAAGAAAACACCCTCTATCTACACTAAGCCTGTTTATCAAAAACGAGAACGCATTGAGATGAGAGAGAAAAGAGAGAACCCTGTTAAGTGAAACATTTAAATGATATATATATCCAGAGGATATGTGGAGGACTTCAAACCGAAAGGATTTCTCCTGGCATGGTCAGAGTAAGGTCCAGCAGTAGACTTACACTGGACTGACCACTATTAATATCCTCCTCTCGACTCTGCCAAACCTGTTCATCCCCCTCTTTACAATCTCCTGAAAACATCCCATAACAAGACTTACACATCTGACAAACTTCTTAAATATCCCATTGTAAATTTGCCCTTACCCTTGAGACCCATGCTGATTGTGTTTCCTCCATTTTTTTGGTTATGAACTTCCTCATCAATTAAGTTTTTGTATCTAAATGTTTAACTCTTTACTTCTCGTGATTCATATCATTCATATGGTTCTAACACCTTTTTTACCATCCATATATCCTTATAATACCTTTTTTTTCCCCCAAAGATAGAAGCACCTTAATTATGGGTATATGACAATTCCATTTAGCAGTCTCAACACAACAGCAGTCTCCTTGTGCAAGACTGCAACCTTAGTATCTGGGTTATTTGCAAACTTACACAGAGCTACCCTTCAAAATCACCCTATGTATTTAAACATGGGAGAAATACGCTCTCTTTTAGGCTCTTCTTCACAATTAAAATATTTTCTTACTGATACAGAGGCTTCGCTCATCACACCAAGGAATAGGAACAATCTTTCCTTGTTGTCAACCCTTTATTATTATAGTGGCTTATTAATCATAAAGAAAAATTACCAAAACAATTTTTCCTTCACTTGTGAAGTACCTAGCATAGTGGAGTCCTGGTCCTTGACCTGCTACTGCTACTGCCTCACCAAGAGAAGTCAAACCAAACCAAATCAAAACCCCAGTATTAAAGAACATGGCTACAGAAGATAGTTGAACTTCTCTCTGCAGCCTTGGCCTATGGCCTTGCTGATACTGCTTTACTAATCTGCTGTGCTACTTCATTTCATCACTTCAACTTCCTGTATTAAGGCCCCTCATGATAGAAACTCTCTCTTACTCTCACTGGTGTAGGAGGGTTTGATCTCCACCAGGTCACTACAAAACAAATAATAGACTTCAAAAATTAAGAAAATGTCACTTGCCTTTTTTCTGGCAGAACCATATACAACATCTTAGAAAAATGTCAGGGTTTTCATGGGGCCCTGTGTTGTTATTGCTGTTCACAGTAGATAGAGATTCAGAAATTAATGATTTTACAACATTTTCTGTCAGAATGAAAAAAATGTTATCCCTCACACCAATGTAAAGAAAATAAATAAATAACAGCCTCCATTTTCAACACAGTGCAGAATTCTGACAATCTCTGTAAAGAAAATCTTTCAACATCATTACAAAAAGTCCATAGTATAATTAAAAAACAAACAAACAAACAAACAAAGCAAAACCAGAACCAGAATACTCGATTCCAAGTTCTATAAGACAAACTCCTTACTTCTCTTACTTACATGAAAGTTTTAGTCATTCTGAACAACAAGCAAAGCCTGAGGATTATGGATGTCTCCAGCTCTTTTAGTGATGTGCCCTTGAGGAGTTATGCCTCATCACTCCTCACCAGACAAAATCTTTGAGGGTTTTCAAGGACAGCTCTAAAGAGAGAGAGCTTGTTGCAATATTCTAGCCCAAAGGCACATTGCGCTAGGGGCAGGTTTCTGTCCATTATCATATTTGAATATTTCAGAAATTAAAATGGCTAAATAAATATGATGTCTGAACTATTTGACTACGAGGCATCACCAGTCTACACTTTCATGGTTTTGAATTTTACAGGAGATGTCATCCCTAAGTCAAACAAGGGGAAAATTATCTGTATCCTTAAATTGAATAAATAAAAATAAAGACAAGAGCTTAAGTTTTTGCAGCAAATTGTAGAGGTGGAAGAGAGAAAAGGAAATCAAAATCAAGAGGAAAAAATGGGAATAATAATAGACAAAGAAGCCTACCTGATGCTGTTGAAACAGATTATTCTGAAAAGAAAACCTATTCAAAAGGTGCTCTAATCTTCAGGATGTACATCCTGAAAGTTGTTTTGGGGATTTTATGTATTCCATGGCACTTAATTACAAATTCCGTTAATGAGCTTACAGAAGGTATCATCAATTATTGTGCAATCAGATTCTCAGTTTTTAATTTTTTTTTTTTTAATCTTTCTATTATTCTTTAGGTTTCTTTGTATATTCTAGATCTTTGTATGTTCATAGATAGGTAATGCTCATTCTGGGAAATGAGATGCCTAACAACTTGGCTTTCTTAAAAATACCTTTGTTTAAGAATTTATGAAGAAAACAAACAAACAAGCAAATAAACAAAGAAATAAAATCCCTCTGTTTCCTGGGCCAGTTGAATATGTCCAACGAAAGGTATCCAAATTAAATAAAATGCAAATACACAACCAAACCAAAGTCAGTCCAAGATACTATTTATCCTCTATCTACTTATTTTCTCCAGAACTAAAAATTATAACCAAACAAGTAATTAAAATTAATAAAAATATTATAGGAATTAATGAGATGTTACAAACCGGAAAATAAAAGAATTTTATTTCTTAAATTATTAAAAATGTCATTTTAGATAATTTTAAACATTTTCAACCCTTTTTGGTAGATCTTTATTGACACCAGTCCTTTTTAACAAAGTAAAAATAATCCTGAATGTTCCATTTAGACCCTATGCTGCAGAAATAACTTCTTAATTGAAATTATTCATCTAAAATGTACTCTTTCAGCTGTTCTGTCTTTCAGCATAGCAGCCTGCTCAGACAGAAGTGATGCAAACAACTGTTTATATCATCTAATTATCATCAGAATGTGTTCAAAAGTTAAACCTATAGAATCTCTCAGTGATCTACTTGTTAACTTGATATGTGACATTCCCAGCTTAAGAAATATTTTTAGGAAAAGAATATGCAGTATTCCAAAAATAAAAGAAAACCAAACACATCAATGATCTTTCAGATATATGCTAAAAGGTGTGTGACAGAAAGTAATTCACCTTACTGAAAGGTGACCATAACTCAGAAACACTGGTCACAGAATTGCTTTTGCCATTTCTTTATATTATAGTGCATTGTGAGTTTACACCCATTGATCATATAATTGCGAAAAAGTTCAGCCATTTTTACAAGGTACAAATGTTGTCTTTATTATACATTGCAAAGCAGCAATTACAACTAAATAAGATCTGAAGAATAACTAGCTTAGCTTTTTGAGAATTCTGTGGATTTTATTTTATTTTCTTCCTGAATAGTTTGCAAATTCAAAGAATTTTGAGATCCTGTGAAAAATCAATGTAACACCATCTCTTCATTTGAATTCTCTGGTACTGGAAAAAAACAACTCCCATAATATAGTGGTTTCAAAAGATTTGGTGGGAAATTCTACAGTTTTAAGCAGTTTAGTGAACTATTCAACACTTAGCCAAATGCAATCATGAGCCTAAAAAGAGCCACCTCTTTTTGAGATTTATGCAGTGTTAAAAATATATCCTGACAAAAAATAAATAAAGTATTGTACTGAAATTTTTATTAATGGGTGTTAGCTCAGGTCAAGACTTAAGAGTGGGTTCAGGCTTTTGCAAGTGTAATGAAAATTTATAATTATAAAGATTCTTATTTTGCAAAAATAATTATCAGCAGGTGTCAAACTTGCCTTTTCTCATGATTTTCATATATCCTTGTCATTACTGGCTGCAGGTTTTTCCTCACCTGTTAAATTATTGAGAGAAAGCTTTGCTCAGAGGCCTTTTTAAATTAAAAATAATCAATTGAACTTGATTCAGTAGGGGTTAAGCAGCATTATAGCACCTATTTCTGAAATTAAACTGCAATTTGATTTCAAAAGTAATCAGACTTTTGGACTGGATTAAGGAGTGGTACTATTCTTATAAATGTGATTTTATTAATTAAGCAATCATGAAAGAATTGCCAAATGGAACCCTGAGTGGGAAAAGCCACTGCATATTCTAATCACAATCTTTTGAAATTCCTAGGAGCAAAATGCAGTTTGCGATTTATATTTTCTTGCATTTTAACATAATTGAAGAACATTCCACTTTTACAAGCTTCTTTTTAAATATGTTTTGTTTCTGATTTTTCAGATCTTTCCAGGAGAATTTTAATTTCAGTTTATGAAGGATGGCCCTGTTTAATAATTGTTAATTCTAAATTTTATCTAATTTTATCCTTCTGAAGTATTTGAGCTTTTTTTAAGGGACTAGCCAAAGTTGTTATTAAATTGGATACATAATTTAACAAATTTTTATAATTGTAGACAGAAAATAAACAGTGAAGGTCAGGGAAATTCCTGAGCAGATCTACCCAACTTACCTAGATTCTTACAGGATTATCGTACACTGGTATTGGACTATTGAAAATTAAATGAGGATATGCAGTTTTTCTTTAGAAATATTATTTAATCTGTATCAGCAATAGAGTTAGCCAAAAATGCTAAAATACTTAGCAAAATGTTTAAACAAATAACTGTTTTCTTTTTGTTTTGAGAATCTGTTTTAGCTGAATTTTTTTCATTAAAGACATAATGAATTACAAATTATTTGAAAACATAGTGTTCTTTTTCACGAGCAGGTGATTATGGTATGTCCTTGTATGACTGACATAGAGATCATTTTTTTGTAGATATTTGCAAGTATTCCACAGAAACAGCTGTGGTTGCTTCTTACAAAAGGAAAGAGAAGATAGAATTTAAACAAAGAAGTAGTCATGTGCGTACAATTTTTTTTTGTTTGTTTTTATTGAGCAATATTATCACACAAGGCAGCAAACAAATTATATAGCCATAAATTTCATGTTAAGAAAGATTGGCAAGGATAAAACCCAATAATTTCAGTTTAAACCTGGCAAGATCTCAAAACACTGCTTTTCTGAGCTTACTTCCTTATGTGTTCTGACTAATGTACGGCTGGTAAATTCCTGATGATGTTGGCTCCATCACTCAGGCAACAAACCCAAAAATTAAAGTGGAATATTTCCATGAGCATTATATGTCATGTTTTGTGACACTTTCATCGTTTTCACAGAGATGCAATATACAACTTTATCTAACAAATTTTCTGTTAGCACATAAAACACAGCCTTTATCTCTTTATATTCTTTATACAACTTTATAAAGTATTTAGTCCATTACTATTTATGAATGAATTCATCACAAATTTTTCGGTAGATCTACCAAACTAAGCTTTCAGTCTGTTGACTGGAATTCGTGGTGATCTTGTGCTATTCTTTTCAGTCTTACATTCTGTGATTTAAGTCTTCCTGGTTTAAAATGAATTATCCTCATACTTAGAAGTGAACTGGGGCTGGCTGGCCTAAATCCATCAGCACAAAAATAAGGAGCAATGATAGATAATCCTGAAGTGTAAAGAGAATGTCAATATTATGAAATAACATTAAAATAATAGTATTTAGTGATGGTATTTCAGCTTGCTCATACTAAAATTATCACAAGTTTGAAGGTAGAAAGTCAAAAAAATAGCCCTTAGTTTCCACCAGCCATTGTACAAACACTGCAAACACTGGCAGTGGACAAACCCCTATCACCATACCTTGCAATCATTACCACCTCTTCACCTAGTGTCATTCAATTTATGTTCAAATGATAGAATAATCCAGTATTCTGCAGGAAGAAAAAAAACAAACCAAACCAAACCAAAACATCATAATAATAATAACAAACAAACAAACACACCACAACCACTATAATGAGATACTTTTTCTCTTTTACCACAATTCAAGGTTATGACACTTGAGCTCTTCATAAGACTTTCATCTCTGCATAAATGAATGTTTAAATACCTTTTCAGATTTATCCCTAAATATCCCAACCCCAGCTTCAGGGATCCTTTGATGTTTGATTGAAGTGCTCGCTATGTTCAAGGAGCTAAACTCAGCTTCCATTTTCTGGAATTTCTGTGAATGTCTAGGTCAAGGTGATATCAACAATGGAATGATTTGAAGTGGTATTTTCTAGTAATGCAGTCTTCCTTACTCCCACTCAGTAAAATTCCGTTTTTGATTTTCAACGGTTCTAAAATAGTTGAACACACAAATAATACTTGCCTCTTAAGAAAGATGCATGACAATCAGATCTATTACCCTTTCCTACTCTCTCTTTAACTCTTCTCGAAATGCTTCAAACTAAAGTTGATATTGAGAGGCAGAACATGTTTCTCTATATCTTGGCTCTAAACTCAGACAGAGCTAACCCATGTAGGTTACAATGCTTTGTTGTGAATGGTTTCAGCCTCAGTACAAGCTATCTCCACCTTAATTTTACCTAACAATGTCAGAATAAAAAAGAAAAACACAAAAATATTCCAAGAAGGAAGAGGAACGACAGATTGTCTCAATTTAATCTATATATAATTCTTTTTCAGCCATGGGAACTGAAAGAATGACTGGAATATCCTGTGATCCAGCAATATCTTATTAAATTAGTAGAAAAAAAGTCAAGTTCTTCCTTGTTCTTTTAATATTGTTCCCTGAAGAATTAATTTAAGTATTTCACTTTTTAATGTAAGGAATTAACATATATGATAAAGGGTCAGTGCCAGCATCTGGGAACTGTGTTACTTAGGCTGGTCTCCAGGGTCTCCAGAATCATACTTAGCACCCCTGGAGATACAGCCTTGAAGCCAAGAAATTCTTTGAAAAACCCTGCTGGAATAAAATTAGTGTTTTAAACCTATCTGAATTAAATATTTGAGCAATTAAAGAGAATTAAAATAATGTTTGAAGAAAATACCGTTTCACAAGTGTACAACATTAAACAGAGTGTTCTTAAAGAGTCATTTTCCTTTAAGAAAGACTCTTCAGTGATTTCCTGGCTGGGGTAATGGTGATTTCCTATAATTATTTCATTGCCACTGGTGCATTGACTGTCACTTTGGCATTAGCAGTGTTCCATGCTCCTTCAATGGGTCACCATTACCAATTCCAGTCCAGGATGGATTGACTGACTTGACAGTAACGGGATGGAAGAGTTGCTTCTTAAACATGACACACAGCATGATCTAATTCAAATAAAATTTAACATTTTTTGTTGTGCAATTCCTCCAGTTTTAGAAATGGAATATATGATCCAATTAATTCATATTGCTGAGAAACATCATAGTTTCAAGAATGAACACTTTTTATTAATTTTGTAGCCTAATAATTCCATAAATGTTTAAGAAATACTCTAAGAAAAAAAATAAAGGGATGGTCTGTGCATTTTAAACCTATTGGACTGAACTGGTAACTCGTGAGCCCAGTAATTTAAGTAGACTTCCATGGGAACAGCTTCTCTTTTGGAAAATGTTCCACTGAATACACTCTTAAGGCTCTGAAAATGATCTGTCAAAAGATGATACTGAAGATGTTTTTATTTTTGTTAGAGAGGAAGCCACTGAAGAAGTAGAAGGAGTCAGATCACCTTCCAAACTGCCTGACAGTCTTGTTCAAGAGCAGATTCAGAAAATAAAATTCACCCCCTTTGGCAGCAGAGGCTGAAATATTTTTAAAAGAAGGTTTTCTGTGAAAAAAAATTCCATTAAGTGTCACAGCAGTGGTGACAGAATAAGGATACCCCCACTCAGAAAGCTGCATGTAAGCTTTTTAGTTTTCAGATTCTATTTCAGAGGAGGATGACATAAGTCTGTTACAATTTTTTGAGTAGAATCTTTGTATTGTCTTACGTAGTACACAGCAGTGAGCAGAGTAGGAACATTGTCATTACTTTGCAGATTATTAATTTGATTTCTGAAGACTCTCCTGTGACTCTTCACAGTCCTCTACACCTATGAAGTCATGCACAATGACATTATGCTGACTTCTGTTCTTTCATAATCTTATAAGTGGATTATTATTTCTGAATTGAGAACCTGCATACAGGGTACTATTTGTATGAATAACATTAAGATGTAAGGGCAATATGTAGACAAACCCAGGCTGGCAAAAGAAAACCCATAAAAAACCAACAGACAGGAATTAGGAAATAAAGAATTTCTACCTAATGAACAGTGAGTTTTTACCTGTACATTTTGCAGTAAGTTTTCCAACATTTATATCTTGATGAAGCTCAAATATCATGTTGGTTACCAAGATATCAGAGAATAATATCTAGAGAAACAAATGGAAGTATATTTCCAGCTACAACTAACATAATATTAAAAGAAAATCCTAGGAGGGAGTCATGGAAGGCATTCCAGACAGCAAAGGTTGTCTATGGAGAGATTCTGTACAGATTGCTTAGGAATACAAATTTCATGAAAATCATTGTGATGTCAGAAACGTGAAAGATTTAAACTAATTTAATTTAGTTCCCAGAAGCTAGATGAAAATTTCATTCTTCTTAAATTATGAAGAAATGTTTGGCATAGAAGTTATAAACTAAGGTGGCTGATAAACAAAAGTAATGATGATGCACAATTTTAAATCAGCAGTTTTAAAAAAATTATCCATGGAGAAGTTCAGTCTGCTGATGCCCTGCTTCAAGTCTTGAAGTACTAGAAATTCGAGGGCCATGGAACAAAGTTGATTCTGTGTCAATGAAAAGTAAAAGTTTCAAGCAAGTAATTACCAATCTATCAACCATATGCCAATCTTTTGAAAAATGACAGGTAGATCTCAAGTACTGAAAAAAGATGAGGCCATGTCAACTGGCATGAATTATACAAAAGTGCTGATAGTGTACTTAATAATTAAAGGAAGGAAATTAATCCAAATCAGCATGGAGTTACAGAAAGTAGATCTTAACTTAGATATCTTAGAAGGATATTTCTTTTTTTTTTATGCAATCATAAGGTTGGTTGATAAAAACAATAATGCTGTTACAGTGTGCTTAAGTTTTAAAAAGGCAGCACCATTAAAATTAAATAGCTTTCATTTCTTCTTCAAAATGCATTGTGAACACTGAAATCAATGAAAGAGTGGTTAATTGACAATGTGATTAAGAATAAGGATTGTATATTACTCTGATGATTATCTATTTGGGTCCCAGGCACTTAGTCATGCCAAATACCTATTTCACCTTATC
The DNA here is from genome assembly GCA_013398955.1 of Callaeas wilsoni. Lineage (NCBI taxonomy): Eukaryota > Metazoa > Chordata > Aves > Passeriformes > Callaeidae > Callaeas > Callaeas wilsoni. Next base: position 66,156 of record VWPU01017163.1, on the reverse strand, counting down.
TAAAAGTGACCCTAAGACAAGTCTAGTCATAAGAAATAAGATATTTAAATGACACAATAATCAGACAACTAATCCTCGATTACCTGAGGAGTCAGAAGAAAATGTAACACCACCTCATCCCCACAGTTTGTTTTTCAATGTCACTAAAGTCAAAACAGTGTTACTAAGTACCAAAACCATGGACCATATTTATAGAATGAAATGCTCTGAATAACTTCAAAATTAAATCACTACAAGCCAATGTAACAAATAACAGTAATAATTAAAAGCTCTGGTGGCTAAAATAATAAATATTGCATTTACATATCAGTTTTCTTACAGAACTCCTACTCAAATATTGTGTTTATAATTCATAGAGGTTGTCAAGGAGCTGGAGATGGTTCAGAGAAACATTCTTATTGATTAAAAGTGTGGAAATTACAACGTCAAGTAAAAAATTCAAGTCTTTATATTAATGGAAGCATTAAATTTGGCATGGACATGAGTAAGCCACATGCAGAATACAGAACAGACAATGGAGCATCTTCTATATTAAGAGCATGATGTCACAAAATCAAATGGTAATAAATTTTTAGGCTGAAATAAGTACACAATACATTAAGAGATTAAGCATAGGATCAACTTTATGACAAGCTTTTGCAGTATCTATGTCAACAAACATGTTTTAAAACTTGATTTCTTTCTCCTTTAATATTGGCTGTATTTACAGACATTTTATAACATCTGTTGCCCAGTTTAGAGAGATCAAATCAAGTAATCACAACAGTTTCTTTGGTATTACTTAAGAATATTAGATCACTCTATTATTTAAATGCCATTCCTATTGATCATTTCTCTGAAAGGGTGAAAGGTGAACATAAAAGTCACAAGTGTCATTGATGATATTCTACAATATTGAATACAAATATTTTGGGGGATAAACAGAACAACTGATCTGCAGGTAACAGTAATTCTGTTTTCAGTTTACTTTCTTATTAAAATTTCATCTATTCTTATCATTCATTGCATTGAGACAAGGAGAAAGCCTTATCAATTCTGCTTAACTGTAATAAATTCTGTTAAGGAAACTCCATAACTGACTGCCTTGAGGTTTTGTTACAGCTGCTGATCCATAGGCATCAGGAAAAAGTTCAAGTTTAAGAAATCACAATCACTTAAGAGCCCTTTATAAATTTTTCCCTTTTTTAAACATCCAATTTCAAAAAAACTGTGTACACATATTGGAATGTAATCTGTATTTTTTTTTAATATTATGGATGCTTGAGAACATCATTATTGAGAGAATACAAAAATCCAAAAAATGATTATGTTCGGCAACATGTTGTATATGGCCAGTGTATTCCAGTCATTCAATGCACAGGCAGCACTGAGCTTTGTCTAAAGTTCTGCTCTTCTAGGAAGACTGTTACTTCAACTAGACATCTTTTAGGATCTGAAAACATGATATATGTTTGTCATCTCCAAAATCTCTCACATGGAAATAAAACCCTGCAGGCTTCTATTTGGAGTGTTTGAATTGCCAGAGTTTCTTAAAGGAAACGTTAAATTGACAGTTACACCAAGAAATTATTGTTAAAATAGTATGGAACAGTTCAAGATAGTTTTTGAGTATGTCTTAAGAGAAAGCTACAGGAACCTTCACAGCAGGCTGCAACTTCTTGACCTGATTTCTACTTTCATAACTCTTTAAGGGCCAGCATATCTTGCTGATATCCCCTGAGCCACAATCATCAAATTTCTTTCTATCCGTTCTTACTTGCCCTGTAGGATTATCTCTGGAAATCTGTATTTTCATCTTCTCAAAATAGACACAATTATTCATAATGCTGTAAATAATTACTTTACATTTAACCATATTCATACCACATTTTCACTTAGTTAATTGAGATCATTGGCCTGGTGACATGAATGCACATAATTCTATGGGGAAAAAAAAACCCAATATGCTAGGGAAATGTGGTGAAATACACATTTATGTATGAGATGAAATAAGATGAGATGAATTCGAGGCCAGTAACAGTGTTTTGTAACTACAGATAAAAATATTTTAGACTGGAAAGAAAAAATGGTCTTTCATATTACATCAGAAAATTCTGAGATACATTGAAGTTATGAATTATAAGCTCTTTATTATTTATTGTACTCAATCTAATAATTATTAATTACAAATTTGTTTAAAATCTGAATGTTTTTATATGTTTCTGTGTTCTTTGGACTAAACCCTGAAGTTCTAAGGCCAAAAAAAAAAAAAATCTGACTTTTTTTCTCTTAAAACCAGAGTTATTCTGGACAAAAATCAGAAAAAATTATTATTTTTTTGTTATTTCACTTGTGAAAAATGAATATATTACTTTTAAATTAAACTTTTCTTTAAAATTAAACGTTACCAACTACTAAAGAGTAGCATGATGGTTGGGTAATCTACCCTTGTTTTGTTCTGTCTCTGGAACATACACGTGGAAAAAATATTTTGCCCTAACTAGATGCTAGCTTCCATGTAGGAGTATCAAAATGAAACCTATATGAAATCTAGAGACTCTAATGATTTCTCCTGGTTCTTAATTCAGCCAAACTGCAAATGCTTCACCTGGTATTTTTTAAATCAAAAGAAAAGAACAGGTTTTGAATGCATGTATGCAATGTATTTGCTGAAATACACTCAGTTCCTCTATTAATGATCAGAGAATAGAGAAAATACTCCTTTTCTTCCCAGTATTTCCTTGGCAATTTATCCAGGTCTCTTCAAAGCTATGTAATTTCCAAATGGTCAAGCCAGCATCATCTTAGCACTAATGTTGCTTATTCTGTAGCATATTAAAAATTTAAATGACGTTCAATATCAATGCCAATTTGATTTGTACAAAAGATTTGATTTCTATTTTCTTATAGCAGCAATGGTAGTGCAAGGCAATCAATACAGAGCTCTTTGGCTCTGTAGGAAATAAATCTCAATGATTTAGCCCTCCAAAGTGCACAGAATATCTCTTCCAGAGCAATCCTTTATGACTGAGGTAATGATCAATTTCTCGACTATTTCAGACCAATCCTAATTAAGCATCTATGCAGACCCTCTCTCTGTCTCTATGGTTTCATCTAAATAAATAATAAAAAAAGTAATGGTTTCACATCATGTCTCTTAAATATAACTGTTTTTTTGTTTATTTGATATTGTAGAATAACCTTCACCTTCACCAACTCTTCCAGTTTTGTTGATTGAATTCTGCTAACCCCAGGGGGCACATGAATGATGAGATAAATTAAATTTGACATCTCTATTGACTGAGTCATTGAAAGACAAAAAGCAAACCCTACTGATTTCCAAAATGTTATTTTTGTATGGAAAAAAATCACCCTTTATTTTTCTAATGAATAAAATTCTATTCAGAAGAAACTATTTCCTTTTATGAGAATTGGAATTACTGTGTAGATATCTCTTGTCTTGCAAACATCTCATGTTTGCCACTTCCTATTAAAATTATTACCTTGAATAAATACTCCTTTGTTGCAGTTGTTCATAGTAATGAGTCACCCTACAATTTTGTGTTTGTGATGTTGTTATGTTTTTGATTTTTTGGGGTTTTTTTACGTTTATCTCAAGTAATTTATGAGGCATAATTGTTGAAATTAAAGAAAGGATTGCTCTTCTTGTGCTGAAGCTCAAACTGTTGCAGTCAATAAAAATCAGAAGTATTAGTACATCTATCTTGTATGTCTTAGACTTCATTTTTGCCAAGTATGATGCCCAGATACCATACGTAGTTTTTGCTCATTCTTCTCAAAATATCTATAAAGTCTGCATTTTATAAAACTCTGCATTTCAAGTTCACACATATTCAGATCTCTTAGGTATCATCAACTAAATACTCTGGAGATTCAGCATGTTTCACTTAGCACAGCCTACATCCACTACTCTTATTAAAAACTGTCTTTGTGGAGAAAGCAAGATATTTTTTCTCCAAATGCTTCTTCCAGGGCAAAGTACCATCAAGGAAATTTGCATGAAACAAAGTAGGAAGACCTCTGTATTTTTCTATAGTCAAAAAGAAAGGAAAGAAGAAACAATTTTCTGAAATATGGAAAGAACAAGAAAAAGACAGAAAAACCCTCACTACAGAGGATAAAGAAAAGAGACAAATATGAACAGCAGAGAGAAGAAAAAGAAAATGTGTCTTGCAGCTTGTCATAACCTCCTGGAAAGCAGAGTGAATTACAAAGCTTTCCTAGAAGGAAGCAGCAAACAAATGACTGCTTTCCAGTGTCTATCACTTACATGCCTCTCTTGCTTAAGTACTTTTGAAAATCCCACTCAGAAGATGACCACAAAATTAACAGATAACAGGAAATTACTGTCAAAAAAACCCCAAAAAACTCCAACTTAGTAATAACAGCACCCTCCACCCTACTTCAGACTCTGACCACATCTAATCAAACAAAATTCATCACAAGTATGGTAGGGTGTAAAGAAAAAAAAAAAAAAAAGAGAAAGGTAGATGGTACCAGAAAACATGTAACCTGAAATCACCCTGGTATATGTAACCATTCAGAGACAGTTTTTACTTACATGATCACGTAGTATTTCCCACAAGACCCCTACCCCATTTAGGTACTGTGTACTGGAAATAGACAGACTGGGTCCAACTGAAATACAGGATGGAAATGCGTATGGTGTGGAAGCAGACATATGCATGGTGGGAAGAACATAGCTAAACTGCCTGAAAGTGTAGGGATGGAATCAGGAAAGCTATGGCACAGCTGGAAATAAATCAAGAGAATGAGGAATAGTAACAATAGAATCTGCAGCTACATCAGAGAGAAAAGGAAAAGGAAATAAACTTGGAGATCCTACAATAATTTCATAGCTGGCTTTCCTTATTACAAGGTCTTGAAATTGCCAAGAATGCCTATTGGAAAATTATGTCAAGAGACCCACTTCTTTCTCTGTCATGCTGATCTCCTGCCTTATCATCCTTGTAGTCCGAAACGAGTCAGTCTTCTGAAGTGTTGTTTACCAGTGTGGCATTATCAACATTAGACTTTTTTTTTTTTTTTTGCCTTTGGGATTATATCTGTAGGTTCTAACTTGGAAAAAAAATATTTAAAATTCAATGTACCAAATTTTCCTATCAGTACCAATTAGTAGCTCAGATACAGAGATAAAAGCATTAAAGTACAATTCTCTTATTTCTAATCTTGCACAAGCACAGTCATTCATTGACACTAATATGAAATTCAAATATCTATGTTTTGTTTCTGGGGAAATGAGCATTGTTTTCAACTCATATGTCCTCTAAGTACAAAATAAATGATCCAATTTTACAGCAAAGCCAGCGAGAATTCTAGAGGAGTTAAAGACTCTTTTTCAACACCATTTTTGCAAAGGAGATCTATGCAAATACATTCAAAGAGAAATCTTCTCTAGTTTTGTTTAGAATAAGTGATAGAGCAGACATCAGACTGATTTGAAAAGGTAAACTACAGCTTATAAATTTTCTCATAGTACATCTAATGCAAGGGCTGTAGGGTGTCTATTCTATAAGCCATAGCAAATGTTTATTTATCTTTGTCTATGCATAGAAAGTGCAACACTAACTTCAAATAAGCTAAAAATTTCTTTACAGTCCTAAACATTTACATTCATTGTTCAACTTCTTCTCAAATTAATTTTAACTACTTGATGGCGTAAGACAGATGAAAAAATGGCAAAATGTTCCTCCAGTCTTCTGACAGTTTGGGCCCAACAAGCAAGAATAAATAATTTCATGATCCTAAAGCAGCCTGTCTGACTTATATCACTTCCAAAAACACCTAGAAATGCAGTAGAGGGAGGGAGATGAGGTAGTGAACTTTGTAAAGATTTTGGCAAGCACTATGATGGAGAAGGAAGGTGAACATACAGAGCAGATATCTTTCTCCATCTGGCAAATGAGACAGAAATACTCCATGCTATGGAGTGACCTGCCCTTGATTTTCTCTCTCTTCTTTTCTCACCCTTCTCTAGCTGTAATTTGGTGATTCCCATCATCTGTAAAAGTGGGCAGAATGGTGATAACAGTTGATCCACAACCTTCCTGCGGCTTCCAGGCAGATATTGCTTATGCAGCCAAAACCAGTTCAAATATTTGTTCAAACAATAGCAATAAATTTCATTTATTCATTTCAGCTGAATGCTTAGCACAGATTTTAAAGTCATTTGTGGATTTCTTAAATGATAGTTCAGAGTTTTCTCTACAGATCTAGAGTTTTCTCTATGTATTCCATCTTTATACCAAGGTAATAAAAACTTTGAAAAGTGTATTAGAATTCTAAACTCATAGCATTAACAGACTTATTCTTTATAAGCACAAATTAAAGACTGTCTCTTTAAATTTCAACAGTGAAAGAATTATCAAATAAATTAAAACTCGATTTTGTCTTTTCAGAAAGGATCTATACAGGAGATATCCTAATTTCAAATTGCATTTACATCATCTATCTGTTGATGCAGTTCCATTAATTTCCATGTATTTTTCTGAAATTTTAGTCATTTCAGAGAAAAGGCAAAAAAAGTTCAGTCGATACAAAAAGAGAAGTTAAGTGACTATCGTCTGGAAATTTTCTTCACATTGCAAATTCACACTTTTTCATTCAAGACAACATGAAAAGTTGCAGTGGCAGCACACTAAAGTTTCAAGGCATGGGGAGGAACCAATTATTTCTTCTTACTTCTAGTAAATTATATGTTTATTTGCACACATATGCAACCCAGTCTTGCTCTCTAAACAGACCCAAATATTTGTAAGCAGCCCTTGACTTAATTTGCCCATAGTTTTTTTTTTTTTTTATATTTTATTTTTTGTTATTTTTAAGGGTCAATTTGAGTATTAAATTCGGATACTTCTCAATATAAAGAAAAATTCTTTTAATTGCACAGAGGTTATACCTTGAACTGGAATTTGTTTTAATATTTTTAGGATTTGTGAAGAATTGAAGTAGGGAGGACAGGACTAGTAAAGGTATCTATTGTCTGTGAATTCATCTAATTGCAAATTTTAAGTAAATATCAGGAGAAATAAGCTACAACCCTGAAAGCTCAAGTTTTAACCTGTATGTTATATAATTTTCAACAGATATATTTGCTAAGAAGAGTGAAAGTGTTTTCTAAGCTTTGGGAAACCAATCAAGTTGTCTTGCAAATCTGCAGGACTTAATATAGATTTAAGGAATTCATAATCTATCAAAGTTAAGCTTACTTTCCCACATGTCATAATTTCAAAGCATGCCACACTGGAAGTTATATACTTCTCTGAAAGCATCATACACCATTCCGCAGTGTTTCTATAGTGCTTCAAAGATCATATTTAACTCAGAATAATGCAAGCACAGCCATTTCTTTAGATACTAATTTTAACACAAGCACTATAAATCCATTTACAGCGTGAATTATTAAACATTATAAATTCAGATCACATCTGATACCACTTCCACTGACTGACCAGGCAGGTCAAGCTATTTAAAAGAATAGGAAAACATAAGTCACTTATCTTCCTAAGTTGTTATGTGTCATGGGATTAAATCCTTAAAACACATTTCTGAACTTGATGTTTTACTTTTGTCAAGTAAATTTTAAAATGCTCTCTACATAAGGCCTTAAAAACTTTAATACCTTTGATTTTCTTTATTTTTTTTTCAAGTAGTGAATATATTGCCTCCTAAGGAATGGTATCTGTCAATATCACAATATGATAGCTTTCAAACATTTGTTATCTGCAAATGCAGACCATCTGCTATTTTGTCACTTAGCAACAACACTATGCAATAATTTTGCCCTCTCTGCTCCCCCCTTCATTATTATGCAAAATATGTTCAGGACAAGAAATGCTTGGAGAAAAATTGTTCCTGCACTGAGATATTTTGACACAAAAATCTTTGCTCATCAAAGATGAAAAGCACCTTGTCATTCATTTCTAATTACAGCCTCCGTTCTGTTAGTACAGAAAGACGCCAACTCCCCGTGGTGATGTCATACATTGACATTTACAAAACTACAGTGGACTTTGTTTCCCCTTGGTGTTTGCCAAAATCACTCAGTGTCAGCACTGATATACACTGATAAAGAGAATTTAAAATTATGAGTGTTAATTGTGTTTAAAGTCAAGGAAACTGCATTATGCTTTCTGATATTAATAGCTGCTGAATCATCTAAAACAATGGAGAATACTTCATTTCATATTCCTATTCTGAGATGCTAAGACATTAAACTGCAGTGACAACAGAGATTTCACACTCTAAAAATTAATTTGAATAGATGTAAACTTATTAAACATTAAAACGAACTATTTAGTGTTCTGCAATTAGTGTTAACATCCAGGCTTAAACTACCAGTGGGGAAATACCAGAATGGAAGTGGCAACCATGTGAGAATGTAAAGCCTCTGAGAAATTCTAATCCTGGACAAAACAGCATTAGAGAGTCTAATTCAGACTAATGATGAAGCCATATTAGCATAAATCAGAAAAAGAGATAAATAAATCCCCCTGATTAGATTTACTTAACATAAAGTCTCTTATTAATTTTCTGAAAGTAATAGAAAATGCTTGTATGAGTCTAAGCTAGAAGTTTATTTTACATCTTATTAGGAATTATTTACAGCTGTCAAGATAACCACAGCAACAAGAACTTTTTTGCTCTTGACATAATTTTCCAATAGGCATTCTTGGCAATTTCAAGACCTTGTAATAAGGAAAGCCAGCTATGAAATTATTGTAGGATCTCCAAATTATTAATGAGCTCAGCACAGATATGAAACATATTCAAGTGACTTATGGTTCATAATGTTTTCATAGAATCCTAGAATCACAGAATGCCTGATGGAAGAGACCTCTGGTCCAACCTTTCTTGGAAAAATCATGATCTAGACAAGATGCCCTAGCACTCTGTCCAGCTGAATCTTAAAATTATCCAGTGTTGGGGAATCCATCACTTCACTAGAAGTGACTTACTCTTCTTATTTTTAAAAAATGTTCTTCTTGTGTCCAATTGGAAATTCTCGAGGAGATGTTAATCTTAAATATTAAGGAAGAGACTTTCTCAAGGAAAGAATGAGATATTAACACTTAATACTAGAGTATGCACATGTGTACAGAATACTTTGCTATATTAATGCGCTGGCACGCTGGCTGGGCTGAGATGGCAGCAGCTTGGTCCAGGCGTGTCCCACACAAAGGTAGAACACCCTGTGGCACCTCGGTGCCTCGCTTGCCAGCCTCCCAGCCCGTGCGGTGGAGAGCACGAAGCCTAGCGTGCCTGGGGCTTGTGGATAGCCCAGGTGCGGCCAGAAACAAATGAGCAGAGGTGGCCCTTCAGCGTCCAAGGATNTTAAGCTTCCTCGAAGGGGTCTGGATGCGAAGAGGGCAAGATGAGAGACTGAGGCGCTTTTTAAACAAATACAGGGAAGGGGGCGGGGTGACACCACAGGGACCCATAGGAAGGGGAGGAAGGCAGGACAGGCCAGGACACCTTCCCTTAGGGGACACAAGAGGTGTCTATCAACTGTAGACAGAACCGCCCCTCAGGAATCCTAGGAATGCAAAGGCAGAAGCCATCTTCACAGAATGGGGTTTTACTCCTTGGTACCAGCCCACCAAACCTCTGTTTCTGGGCTCTGTGGCCTCCTGGTTGGTTCATTCACCACAACACTTTGCTTTCAAAAATCAAAATCATCAGTGTTTTGTATAATGGGATTTAATAAGGGGCAGAAAGGAGATTTTCACCAAAGTAGCAATAATAAAATTTCTACCCTGATTCTATTGCACATTTGTTTGTTTGTTGGTTTTTTTCCTCAATTACATCAAAACTCCAGGTTAATAATAATTTCTAATAGATTGTAGAGCTTTGTGGGTTTTTCGTAGTTTTGTTGTTTTGGGTTTTTTTTTTCCTGAACAGTGCAATTTCCTGTACATCACACAAATTAACATATACTTTTGCTGAAAAATCTATGTCAGTAAAAGAATCCCTGAAGGACTTGGGCTTAGGCTCAATGATCTTTATGGGTCCCTTCCCTTGGGAAAACCTATTCCAAAGGCTATGAAGGCATAACCTTGAAAGAAAAATAAAAAGTGGGGCAAAATCAAACGTCTATTGAAGAATCACATTTTTAATCCCTATGATTCTACTTTCTATCTAAATATTCTTGCTCCAACAAGAAATTCAATCTAAAATACACAAAACATGCAGAATCTTTTACATGAATTATGTCTTTGGAAATGGCACAGAACGAGTCCCATTTTATTATACAGAAATACCTGGGGTTTTTTTAATAAAGATATATATGCATAAATACTCTGAAATGTCTGACTTATCATATAAAACTCACTTATCAGATGGATATCAGACTGTCTGTATAATAGAACAAAATATATGTATAAGTGCCATGGAACAACATCTTGGTTACTACTGTCAACTTGTGTATCGGGGACAACTGCATGTAATCCAAGGGCTGTGTTTTGTTTGGGTTTTTTCAATTAGTTTTCTGCAGTTTTATTACATTCCTTCCACAGACCATTCCTTAGGCAAAGAAAGATTTAAGGTTCTGCAGTGTAGGTGTGTGTCCTTTTTGAACAGTGACCTGTAGAGTGGTTGAGCAAACCAACACTTCCGCTCAGTTTATTTTCAACTGGGAACGGTTTGAGGGGGCACTCAATCCTCTTGTCCAGGTATTTATCATCGATAAAGATATTAAACATAACTGGCCGCAACACAGAGGGGAACCCCAGTGTTGACCTGCCACTAGCTGGACGTAGCACCATTCACCACCATTCTCTGCGTCCAGCCAGTTTTGAACCCAGTGAAGAGTGGACTTGTCCAAGCCATGGCCTGCCAGCTTTTCCAGGAGGATGCTGTGGGAGACAGTATCAAAGGCTTTACTGAAGCCCAGGTAGACAACATCCACAGCCTAGTGCACAGAGCTACCTCACTGCCTCTCCTTCCTCATATGTCCTGTCTGAAGAGCTTGTAACCATCCATTACAACACTCCAGTCACTCCAGTGGAATACGTTATTCCACCACATTTGTGTGATGGCAACTATGTCATAACTTTCCTGCTGCACAATGGCTTCGAGCTCCTCTTCTTTATTACCCACGCTTTGTGTAGATGAACTTCTGCTGAGCTATTGATTTCACCCCCAACAATGGCCTGTTGCCCATGGCTCATCTCTAGCCACCCTGATCTTATCCTCTTTCCCCTTCAAAACCTGGTTTAAATCCCTCTCAATCATCCCTGCGAACTCATGGGCTAGAGTCGTTTTCTCTCTTTTAAATAGGTGAATCCTATCTGCCTCCAGCAGACCTGGTGCCACATTAACATCCTCATGGCTGAAAAAGCCAAAATTCCATCGGTGGACCTTTATTTAAGCCATGTGTTGATCAGCTGGGTTCTTCTTGACATTCTTTCTTCCTACTGAAGCGATTGAAGAAAACACCACCTGTGCTCCTGTCTCTTCAACCAGTCATCCCAGTGCCATGAAATTATTTTGATTGCCCTGAGATTTCTCAGTCTTGTTACTGCTGACCTGAATGACCAGAATTTGGTAATAATCAGAGAGCTAAATCAGTCCGTGGAGTCTCCTAGTACTAGAAAGAAGATTTCACAAACACAGATCAGTCTACCCATATCACATATATCTGATGCACATGTAAAAGAAAATGTTTGCTGACATTCACACAAACTGTAGCAGTTATGGACAAACAGCACTCAGTAACCATCAATGGTACAAACAGCAGTGAAAATAACTTTAGAGTAAAATACAGTTTTATTATCTCACAACACTGATTCTGGTTTGGGAGTGTAAATGCATTGCATTGATTTTTCTAATCTTTGCAAACAAGCAACTCAACTGAGTTACAAGATGTTTCATTTTAAAAATAAACACAGTTAGTACATTATTAAAATCTTAAGCTATTCCAAGCACTTCTATTTTCCCAGTGTTAACCAGTTGGAAAACTATATCAAATAGACTTCTTTCAATTTAAACTTCTAACAAATGCCCAAAAGGCACTAGGTACTAGAACTTTTTAAATAAAAGTATCATGATTTTTTAATTAGTTTTGTTGAAAAGAAGGCTTCCAGAAGAAATGCCTATTGCATCTCTAACTCAGCTATGGTGACAAATGCCAAGACATACAGAGCAATTTTATCTCTCACCTAACATAATCAATAGTGGCCATGAATTCCAAGGTAGACAATCTCTTGTTGCAGGGATTACAAAGCTGTTCAGCACAAATAGTAATACAGGAAATAGAAACCTATCAACCAGAACTAATGTAAGATAGTGAATTCCCTTTTCCACCTCCATAAACTGACACCTGGTAAGTTCTAACTTTGAAACTCTTCTAAGATGAATTATAAATCAAGGTACATGTTATTCTAGGAGGTGAAATAAGGGTATGGATTACTTTAGGAGAAGAAAGAGACTTCAGGAACCATTCTTGAGAACAACCTGTCGTGAACTCAGGCATATATTTTGGTTTTTGCACTAAAACAGCAATTAGTGTAACTTAAATGCATGACACTTATCCAGACTTTTCATAACATAACACACTGAAGCCAGGTAATTTTGCGGGTTACATAAGAAGAAAACAGCCACATCTTTGGCAGTTTCTGGCCAAAAGCAAGGCTTTTTAAGGGTTACTTTAACTAATGCTATCATGGTAAAGAGAATTAGCTCTTTGTTTAATAGATAAAGCATTCAAATAGCCTGTGGAAATGTCAAATTTTGCCCCTAATGTTAGGGTCCTAAAGGAGGCACAACTGCATTACATCAGGCCATAATTCTTGTTACTGATCTAAATTTGTCTTCTCTGTTGGACAACATCCAAATTCTGTGTGGGTTTTGAAATGTTGAGGACTCAAGAAACTGTGGTGTGTTTGTCTAAAATTAGAATGCTAGAGGAAAAAAAAGATACATTAACTAAAACCAAGTGAAATTAGCTCCATGATTAAGAGGAAGCTAAATGAAAAGAAGAACTGAACAGAGGACAGCCCTATGAAGAAGGACTTGAGGGTGTTGCTGGATGAGAAACCAGACATGACCCATCAATGTGCACTTGCAGCCCAGAAAGCCAACCACACCCTGGGCTGTGTATCCAAAGCAGCATGGCCAGCAGATCAGGGGAGGTGGTTCTGACCTCTGCTCTGCTCTGGTTAGACCTCACCTGCTGTACTGTGTCCTGCTCTGGGACCCTTGCACAGGAAAGACGTGGACCTGTTATAGAGTCCAGAGGAGGGCTGAAGAACCTGCCTATCTATCATCTGTTGCTTTGTTGCTTTTTGTGGGTGTTGTTTTTTTAATTTAATTAAAATCTTCCTTTGAAAACATAAGGATTTAAATTATAAAATATAAGTCAGTAGCTCTATTTCATTTCTTGTTGGGTCCAAATCTACAAATTTCTTGTCGAACAAGCTATTCACATTTATTAAAGAAAGAGTGCGTTAAACTGAACTCAGGATTTTTTTTTATTGTTATTATTATTCATAAGAAAACATTGGCTAAATATTTATTACTCTATTCTTGAGCTAAATCCAATTACATTTATGATGTATGGCATGTATCACAATTTGACAGGAAAAAAAAATTGCTGACAAAGAAACAAAAAATAAATAAAATGCTTTCTCACATCTCAAAGCACAAATGACATTAAATACCAATTCCATTCCAGAGTAAATACATTTGATTAGCACAACGACTTAAGGAATGATTTGTTTTGCAAGATGCAGTAAATCTGCCATTTATTCACATATTGGTAATCACTCTAGCTGAATTGCATAAAGAACACAGAAATTAGAGGAAAGATAAACAAATGCAAATTGGTTATCACAAGGTAAATACAGTCTAATGAATTCTCTATCCTATGCAAGCAACATTATCCCCATAACTCTACTTTGATCTTAAACCAGTGAATATAGTCACATAGATGCTTAAGACTGACTTTAAGTCAAAACATTTACACAACAGACTTAAACTTCTCCCATGAGACCCTAAGAGACTCTGTAGCACCCAAATCAATACGTGCTGCTTCTTTTTTCTTGTCTACAGTGTTGCGGTGACCCTCACGCTCACTTCCAGCAGGTTCAGAGCCCTCCAAAAAAACTGCCTACACCCTCCAGCTCACTGACTTTCTAGGCTCTTCTCTCCCTTGCAGGATAGAAACAAAAATCTAGTACAGAAGCAGCAGAAGAGAATAACAGGCAAGTGGGATTGCTCTCAGTCGGGGTGCTCATGTGTTCCACTTACCAGAGAAAACAGTAGCTGGGAGTGGCAATGGGATTCAATGTCATGCGGATTACCCAGCACAGTCTGAGAGCCTGTTTGCCCAAATGCTGACAGCCCTAGACGGGAAGATGCCAGCAACTGCTAGATTAAATTGTAAACAAGGGAGTTACCAAGGAAGTGAGCTTGAAAAGAAGGACAAAAAGACCATGGGAATCTGAGAATTGCCCTGCTACAATTGCAATCTCTCTCTAGGGCTGGCTGAGCATCCTCAACATTGGGGCCACAGGAATGCACTCAGGACACTGGTAATACAGAGTGCAACACCTCTTGTGTGCACCCGTGGAAGCTGTCTCACCTGTGGATGGGATGATACGGGTGTGAGCAAAGCCAGAGCATGGAGGCAGCTGTCTCAACGTGTTAAATTCCCACTTCTGGGAATTAGTTATAAAAGGCTGTTCAGAAATTTGAAGGGGTTTCTTACAATTTTATGTACGTCCAGCATTGTGGTTTATCTTCTGTATTGTGGATATTGATCCTGAATATATGGCTCATTGATTGTTGGTTAATTATAAGTCATTAATAATTCAATAAACCACTTGGAATCAGATTTGGTATAAAGCACTATGACTTCATGATCAAAAAATGTGTCTTTGAACAAGCTCTAAACATATAGCAGAGAAGGAACATTCAGGAGTCGGAAAAGGGAGAATATTTTATAACTCAATGTTAAACAGAAGCTTTCAATAGTGGACTGAATTGTGGCAAGAGAGTAAAGGTTGTTGAAATCAGAAAAATGCATTAGAAGTGACAAGTATAACAATGTATTGATAAATTCATAGTACGGCTGGGTCAGAAGGTGACTACAGCCTTGGTCATATAGGTATAGTAGGTGAAGGCTCTAACAGCTAGACAGGATTCAAATTTCATGAGTTGATTGAGGTATGTCAGTTTGGAGTAACTGCTCTTTGAAGAAAATCCAAGTGATAAGAAAATGTTTTTATAATGAGAACTGTGAAATTCTGTTTTGCTCACTATAAGGATGCAATTTCTTCAGAGTGTCGTAGTAAAAGACTTATATGTTAAGGGTTAAATTCATAATACAAACAGCACATACTCTAAATAATAATATTTCACACTAAACCCAGGTTATATTTATTAATTTTGACTGAGTTACATGTTACACATATTCTCTGCATACCCCATTTTGCAAAACCTTAACAAGATGATTTCCACAACATGACACTGTAGTGTTGCCAAATGAAGTTTAACGTGTAATACTTGGCCAATTCATCTCAACTAGGCATTCCAGGTTCCTTTTATTGACAGATACCCTGAGGATGATTTAGACCTTGGTTGAACTGAATTAACTTCTGCAATTTCTTTTTACTCATTATAAACAGAGACTCAGCAATGAGGCTCAAAGCCAAATGCCTTAGGCATGCAGTGAAGTGTATGGAAGAAGAACGACTTCTTTTTTGAGATTTTCTTTTAAAAAATTTGTATCTTGGACTGGCTGTTTCACAAATGACCAGTTTTTATAAGCAAAGTTAACGATAAATAAATCATGCTCTCTAATTCATGCATGAATTTCCAAACTTGTACAACTGGTTTTGAAAAATGCAAACTCATTTTTTGTGAAAAGTGTATTTTTATACCATGTAAAATGTATATGTTATCAGTTAAATAGACACTACTGCATATGAATCTATAAATTCCATTTCTAAGATTGGTAGAGTTGCATTTGTTTTAATGTGCAAATTCTGGATTCTCATGTAGCTGAACATCCATTTGTCTGGAAGACTGAATTTATGTGGGTACTAATTTGTTATGGAAAATGAATGCACTGTGCAAGAAAAACACACATTTCTTCTATATAAGCCAAATTATTTTTAAATTTAGCAACATGACTGATTATTTATGTATGACAATTACCATATTTTAAAATAGGGTAATTTTATAGTTACTTATACTGAGGTCTTAAGAATTATTAATATTTTATTTGTTTTTATCAGGAAAATCTATACAGACAAAAAGAATATATACTGATAGATTTCACACAAGTACGAAAATATTAAAGACAAACATTTGGGTTTAAAATGAAGCAATTCTTCATCCTCAGTTGAATAATTACTCTTTTGCTGTGTTCACAAACAAGCCTCTTGTACAAATTATGATCTACATATGGAAGTTTTAATAATGCTGATGACTTGGTATAAACTTAGTAGGATAATGGCATATTCTCATTTTTCTTTCTACAAAAGGAAAAATAAAAATAAACTTTTATTCTCCTATTGCTTAGATATATATTTCATAGGAAAAGCAATGGCAGAAGTGGCGGTTCAAGTCTAGTTCCTAACAATACAATTCTCACACAATCCCTTCAATTTCCTGTGTCTCATAGATGGTTATTTAGTCAGCAGTTACACTACCATCATCTCTATGCTGTGGAATTTAGTTAACTCTTAACAGAAGAGAAGTGGACAATGTTGGCCCCTTGGAGCTCCTCAGCTACAATATGTGTCTTTTTTGTTGTTGGTTGTTTTATATATATTTTTATATATATACATATGAAATTTTAAGAAATTAACATATTTGTTTGTCCTATTCTTATTTATCTTTTGTGCTTTGGTCCCCACATCATTCTAGTGAGTTAAAAGGTTGCAATGTGTGGCATGACTTCTATTTGCTCAGTGGTTTGGGAGATTATTTGACTGGCACTGCTGTGTATATTTTTTCCGTTTATCTTCACAAAGTATTTATAGTGAGTCACTTGTTTCCCTATTAACATGATGTTCTCAGTCATTCAAGTGAGTTCTCTTGCATTTGTCTACAGATAATGAATGTTCATTTATCAACTGATTTTGCTTTAATTAGATCCTCGTCTGAGGGTTTTCTGCCATCCTTTCTTTCCTACTCCACTGCCGGATCCTAAAATGGATTTTAGCTATGAAGGGAAAATTCCAGTTGCAGTGGTAATTTTTGACTAATGAATGAGCTCTCATAGAGGGCAAGAAGGCTCAACTACCAGAAGGAGTTAAGCTATCTGAAAGTAGGGATGCCAGAGACAGAAGGCCACTTTGCAAGGGAGTGAAGTATTTCTGAGTGCTGAGGTAAGGAATAGCCTCGGCATTATCCTGTAGCCATCCTGAAAGGAGAGCACTTGGGAGCCCTGTTTCACAGCAGATGTGGACTGGAGGATGGACCCAAGGCTGGCCTGGAGTGCTGTGTACCACTCCTCTTGGGACTGGTGCTGGGGCAAAGGTATATAAGGATTCTGCTTGTGATGCATCTTTGCAGACTCCATGTAGAGTTGCGTATTGTATTAGGACTCAGCACATTGCATTGTTTATTACTTTTTAAAAAATTTATATATTTGAGCATAAATGTGTTTAATTCGCCTCAAGGCATACCATGAAAATCCCCCAATAGCTAGCAAACTGATTAGTCACTCTAGAGTTTCAAAGACTTTAGCTTGTTCATTTGTTGCACTTGTTTTTTTGGTTTGGTTGGTTGGTTTGTTTGGTTTGGGTTTGGTTGGGGGTTTTTTTTGGTACAGAAACACAAGAAGGGATATTCTGTACCTTCTATTTCCATGCTGTCTCACATTTTCTGGCTTTTCTTTAATCCATATCTCTACTCAGTTCAAATTAACTTTGAAGTAATTTTTGCTTTTTTTACTGAAAGTTAATGTGCTCACTCCAAATTCCCTGTAGTAGCAATAGACATTTTGTCTTTGAAAAGAATACACATATAGAATTTTTATAAGATTCTACTTCTCACACAGACTGTATGCTCTTCTTCAAATTTCTATAAATGTCATGGACATATGCAACCCTTGGCACTACTGAAAGCTTTGCTATTAACTACAGTAGAATTTGAACTAGGTTTTCACTTGGTGGTTTTATTGACTTTCTACTTTCAAGGTCTTTTATAACATGAAAACTAGCAATTCAGGTTTTCAGCTAAATTGCCTGTTGTTCCACCTTTCCTCCTATTCTAACAATTTGGATCAAAGATTCTGTTTCTACAAATAATTATGTAATTAGCCTGTAAAATATTTAAGATTCTTCGTAAGTATTTTTATTAGATATGTCATTGAAATAGGAGAGTTAGATCAGTTGATTTATCAACCAAAAGAAAATCAGAAATTGAAAGACTGTGGTTTGTAGCTACACTGTAATGAGAAAAGCATAGTGCTACTTTACTATATTACTTACAATCTCTTGAGTTCCTTCTCAGCAGTAGCTATGTATTTCCTGCAAGCGGTATTACTCATGGGACATAGCAAACAGATTTTCATATAACTGCATATGCTGGCTGGGACTTGAACCCAGCTGGAAATGTTTCTGAGTCCCTAAATTACAGACAATAGCTTTTGTACTTCCATAGTTTCTGTACAGGGATTATTCTCCTCATCAAAGGGAGTTCCTTTCCCACCTCTCCTCAAAGTTATCTAATTTTCATTAGTGTATGATTTACAGAGTAAAGAAGATTTTTAATGAACTGAAATCCATTTCATTTTTATTTTATGACTTGTTGCATTTATCTTAATAAATACTTCGAATTAGTTTTCATCCAGTCTGTGAAATAATTACTGCATATAGTAAAAATGCCGATGTTCAGTGACAGGCAAACTGAATCAAATAAATAGCACTAAAGGTTCTTTACTCTAAATATCAACTTACCATTCAGTCTTAAACTCAAGAAGGCAATGAGGCAATTCTCTTTCTACTAATCTATGGATAATGGGAGAGAGCTCTACTTGAAAATTTGCATATCAAAAATAGTTAAATAAGATCTATGGATCAGTATATCTTGAAAACTGAACACATCTCTTTAAGTACACATTGATTATAAAAAACGTGACGTATTAAAATAAAAGGAGAGCAGTAATTGATTTTGCAAATTACCTTGTATAGAAATATGTATGAATTCTTGATGGGTGGGACCAGTATGGATACATCAAAATACTGCAGAAATGCTCAGAGGGTAGCCTTGAACATGAGCTCAGAGACCATTAGTAGAAGTTTGCAAAACCAATGTTATGTTTGCTGAAACTCCAGAAGAACTACGAGCAAAATTGGAAGATTTACCTAAAGAAGAAAGAGTTTTATCCAGCACATTTATATCTCTAGCAACTCCTTCACTATAGGATGTTATCTCTATAGCGAAGTAAGTAAGGGAGTTTGGATGAAAAGAATGTATTTTCCTATGCTGCACAGTCCAGCCAATCGTGCTACTGAAGATTCATCCAGCTTGCATACAGAAACCGTGATATCCCACTGCCTTTCTTTCCCCAAATTTGAAAACTAAAAAAAAAAAAAAAAAAAAAATTCTTTCTCTTTGAAAAAATAGAGCAAGTATTTACCTCTATTCACTATGGAAAGCTAGACAAAGTTTTCTCTGTTTGAAGTGAGTTTTGCTATGGAACAGCTGACACTTGCCAGTGCCATTCTGTTTCCCTTCTACTTGTTCTTAGGATGTCTTGAAACCTTATATGTTTCCACAAACTAAGAACTTCAGTTTAAACTACCTAATTTGGATTGAAGGATTTTCAGTATCGAATTTTGGAAGTGGAATTTTGCTGCATAAAACATCTGAAACACTAACTAGGATTACCGTTACAAAATTTAGATGTTGCATTTTTGCATTTTACTTTCTAGAAATAGCCATTTACGTAAATTTGTTTTTATACTGCCTAGTCCTCATAAACAATTCACGTATAAATTCTGTAAAAGATTTCTTGCACTTTAAATAAGATAACATATCACTTTTATTCGCTTACTGTATGAAAAAGTTATGCTGATGTTTATTTTCATTTTCCATTCATGAAGGAGTTTTCTTGAAGGAGAGGCTTTCAAAGTCTGGCAAAAATGGGAATAGAATATCAAAAGCCTTGTTTTACAAGATTCAAGAACACCATTTTCTTATTGCATGCAATCACAGTAACTTCCTTGAAACCCAGAACATATTCAGACTATCAGGCAGCATTTCCATCCAGGCTATTCATCAGTAGATATGCTTCCTTCCACATTTTACTATTTTGTAAATAAATCAGTTATTTCTTTCACCAGTAATGTTGAGATCTTGTGGTCAAAACATTTTTTTCATCCACATAGGTGTAAGTTCTTTATCACATAGTTATGGCAGGCTACTCTGAGTAATAACTAATTTATTTGGTTTTTTTCTTAAAAAAATGTAGACTTAAAATTTGACTTGCCATTTACAAATAAATAAATCTCTAAATGCAGCATCTGAACTGGGATGATATTTAAATGAATATTCAATTACAATGCACTCGACGTAAGAGAACTAAAATAAAATTTTACTTTTTGTGTATCAAGAACTTAAACCCCAGAAATCCTAGTGATATTTTAAGGAAGCTGTGGCCCTCTTTCATTTTACATTAAGATTTAATTGAAAAGAACTTGGAGTAAAAGAAAAGAAGCACTGAAGAAGCTACATTTTTCTTCTTTTGTTCTACAATAAATGGTGAACTATAACTTTCATTTAAAATATTGTAATACGACTTTCAACTGTAAATCACAAAGACTACACACTATGTTTTTAACATAAAAGAGACAGTTAAAGCTTTTAAAGTTCCTTAAAAAAATAATTTAAAAAGTGCAGTCACTTATTCTAAAGATCTATTGACTGTAACTCTTGTGTCTCATATAGTACCACTCTTCTCCCTTTCTGGCTAGAAATAAACCTGAGAGAAATCACCCTATAAATATTTTCCCTTCTTAGATATTTGCATCAGGATGATGCACATTTTTCTTCTGAATATACAACTTTTCATTCTTGCCTCTAGAAGGAACACAGTGAGCAGCCCACACTTCTACTCATTTTGGAATCTCAAAGCAGGAGAGAACATCCCCACCACATGCAATGGGCAAGCAGGAGATAAAGCCACAAACTAACAGGGAAAGTTGTGCAACGATAACAAAAAATGATTATGCACTAATAACTACGTCTCCTAAGAGATAAAGGGGATGAAACCAGAACGTGTAAAAGGAAAATAAAGGATAATAAACTTGGGAGTGATGTGTAAAGCTGTCTTCCTTTTGCCAAATCACTGATAGAAGGTTAATTTCTATTAATTTCTTAAGGTGTTCTTCAGTATGTTCCCTGCCTTGAAAGCTGCTACTTTGATGATTGCCATGTTCTCAGTTGGAGCAGAGATTGGTTTCCTGGAAAAGCAGAGGTGTGCGCAGACACCTGGTATCCACCAGCATAAGTGGAAGAGTCCCATTCAGCTATTTCATCTTGGAGCACAAACTGGGACAGTTCAGATTAATTTTAAAGCAAATTTTCTCTCTTTTGCATCAGAGAAAAGTTGTTTCTTTTTGCTCTCTCACTCTGATAGAGAATGCAATATTTACACAAAACTGTAGCTATGCAAACATCCCCAAAAAAATCAACCAGAGACTTCTCCTATGGAAATAAATTAGACCAGTATTGTTCTTACCTTAACTTTTATCTTGCTCTGATATTTCTGAATTCAGGAATTTTAAGAGGAGTTACATAATATCCTCTTTCAAGAAAAAACTGCATCCCTTTGGATGCATATATCTGAAGATCAAATTCTGGTTTTGGTACATCAGCAAGAGTCTGATTCATGTTCCTGTAAATTAAAGTTGGTCTCAACTCAAAAAAAAAAAAAAAAAAAGGTACCAATTCAATCATGTTTCTAAATATTGTCTTATGAAGATAAAGACTGCCTAATTTCCCACTTTTCCAAGAACTTTCATATCTAGAATACTGCATCCAATTTTGGGCCACTCTGTAAAAGAAAGACAGTGATCAGCTGAAGAGAATACAAGCAGGTCACTGACATGGGGGGGCTAAAGCACTTGCTCTTTAACAAGAGTCCGAGGGAGCTGGGCTTGTTCAATCTGGAGTAGAGTTGGCCTTGGGGGGATTTACCAGCAGACCCCAGTGTTATGGGGAAGTCATTGAGGAGACATAGCCCGGCTGTGCAAGGCAATGCAAGCTGGAAAGATGAGAAACAAGAAGTATAAATTGAAATGAGAGAGGTTCATCTGAATATAAGGAGAAGCTTTTCCCCCATAAGGGCAGAGAGGCAGTGACGCAAGCTGAGAGAGTTTGTTCACTTTCCATCCTTGGATGATTTCAAGACCCAGCTAAATGAAGACCCAAGCATCTTGGTCTGACCCAAGTGGATGAATATCTAAGCAGACTGTCCTTGACCTCCTTGGAGCTGACCTGCCATGAGCTGAAGATTGGACTGGAGACTGTCCAAGCCCCTTTTTCTATCTGAACAATACAATTTCATGAAATCTGCATTTTATAGGGAGCTATTTCGGCTTACCAGATTTGGTAGTTACCTAGTTTATTTCATGTGATAGAAAATCCAGGCAGACATCAGTTACAAGGAATTATTTTACAGTTGTGCAACCAATAAGTAGGATGTCTATACTCTCAAAAAGCCCCTGTGCAATCCCATAAAAATAGATGAAAACCAAGGTAAAAGCCAATTATGTGTGTCTGCCAAATTCATTCACATTAACTAATAAGACTGTTGACTTCTAAAATTGCTTGTGTCAGGTGGCAATGACAAACTTGATAAGACAGTACTTGCAGAATGTCATTAAATAGTTTGCGGCTCATTTCTATCAATATCAAATGTTAGATTAAGACAATAACAATGTTCATATGAATTTTAAATAATTAATTAGAAATCTTCTTTAGAAACCCCACTGCATATGTGAATAAAGGGATAAAAATAGCTTTCATTCTGAGGGCTTTAAATAGGAAAAATGCTCCTGCTATAATAAACAAATGACAATAATTAGTATAATGACAATACATAATACTGAGCTTTGGTTCTTCTCATCCTGTCAAAGCAGAAGTAATTATTTTTCCTCACAAAACTGCTAATAAAGGAGTTGGGCTGCATATTAGGGATGTTTAATGCTTATTATCAGTGTCTGTTACAGTATTTAAAGCTTCAATTTTTCTGTGAGGCTGTGGATTTTCTACTATTTTTAAAAACAAGGCAAAATACAGAAATATATCTCATTTGCTAAGATCTCTACAACGTGTCTCTGCAACACTTGAGACATGAATTTGGATTCAGGTTTGAACACACGAGGCAAAATCAAGGTCTGTTGACAGCCTCTTTCTCTCTCCTTCTAGTCATGTAAGGCAGCATGGTATAAGCATCTTTATGGCATTTTACTAGGGGTTTTGGCAAGTCTAGGAAGATAAAACAACATCTGTAAGTATATGCTTTTCAAATATTTCTGAAAACTTGAAATGTAAATGATGTAATACAAAACCAGAAACATGCAAGGTATATGAAGTTGTTCCGAAACATTGTGCTTGTATAAACTGCATAATGAAAATCTTACACAAGACTTTAGCTCTCTCAATGGTTTTTCATTATGAATTTCAATTCATCAGTGTTCTGAGTTTTCTGTACTGAAAAAAACGATTAAAAATATGGGTGTCTTCCAAAATTACCTCTAGCTCAGAGATTTCTACATCTGGCTATCACCCAAAGATGTGAATTCAATATAAGATGGTGATAGTTATATCTTGTCTGGAAAGGCATGGTCAATTAGCTGTCTTCAAGATCCAGTGCTTGTCACTTTGAATATTTGCGTTCACTATTCACAATGTATGTGTGGCTGAAAATATAACACTTTCTCCTGCTTCTTTCTTAGGAAAGGATGAGTGTCTGTGTAGTAACTTCCCCAAATTCCATCTACCTGTATCCTTCCCCAGCGTGAATGAGTGGCTGCCTTGTAGCTAATCTCAGCCTGGCTGGTAGGAGACAGAAGTGCAATGGGCACAGTCTCAAACAGCCAGGTCTCAGACTGGACTTCCATATTCACTACGTGGAAAGTAAAAATATTGGTCTTGATGGAAATTTTAGAGCTGTTTTTAACAAACAGTGAAGCCTGCCTGGACCTTAATGGCTTGGCAGGCTTGACTCAGTACTGCTTTCATGAAAAGCATGGTGCCTCCCCATACGAGACCAGAATTGGGGGTGAGGCCCTACCACATTTAATTTTGTATCCATTAATCCTTCAGCAGTGGTAGCTGGCACCCTCAGTGGAGTGGCTCTGCACGCAGTTCACTCCTGCTATCACGGGGATTTCTGATGTTGTATCAGTGCAAGAAATCACCTGCTTCGAAAATTAAGGCATGCTTTGTGGCTTACTGTGATTGTAAAGCCAGTCTGATAGCAAGCTGCCTTGGAAAGTAGAAGTCTTGCCACCTTGAAATTTCACTCACATTAGTATGTTGGTGTACCCACAAAAAGAAATGGAAAGAAAAACCCAAAACAGATTCTTTTCCACTGGATCAACCAATTAAGCACTGACTGTACAATTCGTAGATGTGCTACAAGGAAGAGATAGTCACAAGGAGAGAACTGAAACACATCTTTTGCAGTGATTTGTCATTGGTTAGGCTCCACTGTAATGCCAGACTGAGCCTAAGTAACTATCTTAGAATAAAATTTTTTCTTCTTTAGATCACATTGGGATGTATAAAAGATTTCTTTTATGAAGACAGATTTATAGGAGATCTGAAACCTGCATACATGCAATTTGTTAAAATAGTATTTCTATTTTCCCTATTGTGTGTCAACAGAAGGCAGTGAACCACTATTAATAAGTTACATTTTAGATTCTCATTAGCCTGTAGTAAGCTGTAAACATATATATCACAATTTAATCCATCAAATTATGTACTCAGTATTAATGAAAACTATACTAATATCTGAATAATTCAGAACTACAGTCTAATAGGACTTCAGACATTACTCGGAAGACTTTTTAAAAAATTATACTAACATAAAATCCTAATTTTGTAGTACTCTAACCTTTGTAAACTTACAAAGCAGCAAAATATAAGATTTCATTACAAAATTAAAATAAAGCAATCTAGAAGAACATAAAATTGACGTCAAAGTAAATGGGTTTGAGATCGAAAGCCTTGATATTCTAGTTATTTCTATTGCAGACACGTAAGTAGGAAAGGGGAGAATCATTACTCATTTCAGGCCATAAAAACCTGAATTTTCTCAGAACACAGGCACTCTTGTTGTCAACAAGATATCAGTCATATAAGCCCCAAACCACTTAAATCCTATTTTTAAAACTAGTGTGATTCTATTAACACTGCTACCTGTGATTCTCCAGCCTATGTTACTCTCCCCACCTTGAAAAGAGAGCTGTTACTCATGTGAGATGATTCAGTTGCTAGCAAAGCAGGCGCTAAACTGCTATATTTTGCATCCAGCAGGCAAAACGTTTTCTGTAAGATTGAAATTCAAGCCCTTCATGTATGAAACAGACTCCAAAGGAAACCTTTTCCCATGAGAACAATTACATCCGAAATAGATTTGACGGCATTTTCTACCTCTAGTAATTTTAATTCTGTAGTCAAGGGAAAGCTGTCCAGGTGACTTACATGCCCAATGCAGTCTCGAATGGCCCTAAGATAGAGAACCAATAGCTATGCATGGAAAGCCTAACTAGGTCACTGGTGTATAGTGAGTAAAGTTTAGTATTACTCTTAACATCATCTTTGCATTGATATGGAAAAAGTATGATTTCTACAGAAACTTAAATGTAATTAAAAAAACTTAGGCCAAAATATTAGATATAATCTCAAAAATCCTTTTTAAACACATTAGATTAAAAATCAGTTTGAATAAACAGTAAACTTTTAAATTTTTGATCCCTTTAGCTCTTCAAAGTTAAGTAGGCAACATGTAAGAGCAAGTTATCTCAAAAGCAGAACTCCCAGGCAGAATCTCTTTCAGAAAACTATTTTTCTCCAATTGGATTGGTGAAACAATGCATGTTCCAGTGGTCGAAATTTCTTTAATTAATATTTAATTTTTTTTCATGGTAAAAATCACATGGTGGATGTGATTTAAAGCTCCTTGGTTCTCGAAAAATTATATTAAAGAGAGAAATTCAAGCAATAAGGGTAAAATCTAAACCAGTCAATATTATGCTCAAAAAAATCATATTAAAATCATGAAATGATCAAGAGCATGAACATCATGATATTCACTGGTACTGAGACTTTCTCCTTAGCACTTTTTAAGCTCATGCAGCCCATAAGTTATCATTTAAAAAAAAAAAAAATCCCAGGAAAAATGCTACATTTATCCCCTTCAGAGCCACAACTGTTTTGTTTTTTTTTAGCAAGGAGAGAGTTCCTGTGGGTAATTTTATTTGGCTATATGTTGAAAAGACAGCCTTGTTTGGTAGGGAGAACTGTCCCCATGAAACATGAACTGGTAAAAGGCCAGAGTCTGTAAGGAAAATTCAAAATTAGTTGCAGTGGAGCAGCAACCTAGAGCTAAAGTATCAATTTTTAAAATAATTGAGTCATTATTTAACACATGAAGTACTAAAAAATACAATTTTTTTTTTCCCAAATAAATTATAACAACCATTAGAAGTGAATTCAGTAAACACTTTTTTTTCATCCATAGTTTTGAGTGAGTAGAATTTCTGGCAAGTACCCAAACAGGTCACCACAAGCAGGATAATGTGGCAATCTGTTATCATTAGCTCTGTTGGAAAGGTTCTGAACACACTAGAGAGAATTAAATGACCTGGAAAACTCAGTGTATGGAAAAGTCTATTGTACTCATCTCCTTTATTTCCACCTCTATGCATCACTAGAACAGTGGAACAGCAAGATTTGCAGTGGTGACAAAGATAAAGGTCATTTTTCTGTTTTTCTTTCATCCAGCACAAGCCATTTAAGGACTGTTAAATTCTACACATACAGAAAATGACTATTCTCTGTCAGGTCCTTCCGCTCTCTTGGTGTGTTAGTCTATTGAAATCTTCACATTGGGAAGACATTGCACACTTGTGTTTTAAAAATCACTGTTACTTTTGTTCCTGACCATCATTGTTACAAATGTCAGAATTTCAGATCATCCAAAATAACATATACAACCCCTCCATACAGACCATTTTAGCAACTGTTTTTCCTAACTTGTGCAATTTTTTCCAGCAAAACTTGAAAGAAAAAGCCGTTCTTAACAGATCTATTAAATCTAATCACTATGCCAAGATCCACATGGTGAAGAAATATACTATGAAGAGAATGTCATAGACTATTAAACAATATGCATCAGAGACATTTCTATTGTTTACATAAACTTTGTTGCTGTTCTCTGTTTATTTGAGTGGTTAACTTAAAATGAAGAATGCAACTTTGACATGCATCAGCTATTTTGATTTTACAGTTTTGTATGTAAACCGTATTCCTGGGAAATTCAACTAAAGATGAATCCACAGCAATGAAAGAAAAGAAACATGGGAATCAGTGGAATCTTAGGCAAAAAAAAAGGAGATCTTTTGCATTTTGGGAACGGAGAAATGAAAGTAAGTCTTGACCTCAAACTTGAGAAAAAAATTCAGGGGACTGTAGGCAGGGAAGCTCAGTGTTTTCCCTAAATCTGTTTTATTTCACATTGTGTACTTACTGAGAGGCTGAGGACATGGCCTACCAAATATATGGTTTTGACAGCATATTGTTCACCAGTAAATAAGCAGATCCTGCTTAGGCATAAAATTATGCCAAATCATCTTTCTTCTTTATAGAAGTGTACCAAAAAGCAGTACAATTTGTGTTTAACTGGAAATTTATGTTATTTTTGCCATAGCAATTTCTATATTTGAGAACTTTATCATTTATAACAAATGACCCACATGGATTTAAGAAACAGACATAAGACTCAGTTCTGCTCAGTTGTAACAGAAGATGAATTTAACATCTCGCAAAAGGCTGGCAGGCCAGAAGTTAATTCTGTCACTTGATATTATAGATTAATGTAGAAAGAATATCTACATAAATGATCCTGAAATATTAGTCAAAATTTGACAACCATAAACCTCCAGTCTGAAGATTAACAGAATTCTGGAACAGTATAGTCAATTATATAGCCTATAAAAAATGATTATTTTGAGAAACAAAAATCTGTGGGGAATTAGGTTCTCAAAAAATTATATCTTAAGCTTATCTTTTCTGTTCTTTGGCAAGAAAGATGAAAGAATGATTTTTCATTTATATCTTGGGAAAAAAACCCTCTTCTCTCTTCTCTTATCACTTCTTGGTCCTCAAAACCGTTAAAAACACGTCTTAGATTCCAGAAAACCTGCTTTGCATGCATTCAGAACCAAAATACTTTTTATATAACAAATATCCTTCAATAAATCCTCTACTCTTATAACACTTGTAGAAAAAACCAAAAACAACAAGTTAAAATTCACCTGCCAATCTTTCCTATGCTTTTAGTGCAATACATTTCCAAGAGCAGGAAAATGAATTAAACTGTGTTATATTTAAAATGGCACTATGAATCTACTCCTATCAAGTTCACCAGTTCTAATTCAGTTATGTCTTTTGGAGGTCACTGTCTGTCTCATTCATTACAATGGCTTTCTGGTTCTCTGATATGATTCTCAATTAGTTGGGTAGGCAGGTAAAACATCTGACATCCAACAATGAACTATGTGCTTCCAAATATGTTTGCACAGCCACACATTACACTTTAGCAAGCTCTTTACCTTAACCCATTAATAAACCATAGTTTGAGGTTAAGAAAAAAGACTCAACTCAAAAATTAATTAGAGGTGTTCTGAACTACATGATCATAAGTCATTCAGCTATGAAATGATAAAGCACACCAGTTAACAGATATCCGCAGACATTTACTCCATCTTATTTCAATCTGCGGCTGTACTCATGGCAAATTTAATGGGAATAACCATCGTTCATCTGTATAGTGAATATCAGATTCAAATGACTCAAATGTACAGCTGCTGTATCACAATGATTCGTATCACAACAGGCTCTTGAAGAAAGCACTTTCCATATTCATCTGCTTTGTTAATAGAGATTTGTATTTATTCAGTACTCTACCAAGGTATGCTCTGAGTTACAGAAACCACTTAATATAAGCTGGAAGAAAACTGTAACTCCTAAAGGAGGCATTATCCTTGACCTTCATGAGGTTTACCTTCATGGAACTTGATTGTGGTTTTGGAGTCCTGCAGAAAACCCACCATATTCTAGATCTAGACCAAGCCACACTGAAATACCTGAGAGGTTAGATGCACAGTATAGACTTTGTGACTTGTCTACAGAGAATTCCAGAACTAATTATATGCTACTAAACATGACACGAAAATTGGATTTAAAAACCTATTCAGTGCATTCAAGTTAAGAGTATACTGCAGTGACTATTTTAAAACACTTACAAGGAGTGGTAAACACTTTCAAAACAGAACATTCTACAAACCCATGGTGAGAAACATAGCAATATAATCCATAAAACTAGATTTGTTTTTTTAATCTCTGTTCCATTTGTAACTTTATTCAGTTTAAATTGCTCGTGAGAGCATCTGTGTTTGATTTGAACCTTATAAATTAATAAAGGCAAAAATATAAAGACAATAAACATATTCCAAAAGAATTTTTGTCTAAATATCCAGTACCTCAACTTTCCTATTGGCTGTATGGAAGTTGTTCCTCAAAACAGAAACGATCTCCAAAGATTAGGTCCTGTATGAGTGAAAGCCGATGATGCTCAGGAGCTGCACTGGATCAAATTCTATTAGGACTCCTTTTCCGTAATCTGTGGGGAAAAAAAAGTTACATGTGTGTGCAGAGCTGTAACTAAAGTGTTAGATGTCTCAAACCTTCTTCTATGTGGACATATGTTCATTTGGCTCTTTATGTTTCATTCCTTGCATGTTGCATGACACAGCAGTGTTGCTTGACTGTAGGAATTTAATCTGAGATACCTGTCTTGTTTCAGAGTGGATACAGAATTCAAAAGTGTTTGTTTTATGCTGTTTGGTGGAAAAAATGCTATTTCTTACAACAAGAACAAGAAATTAAGGGTTCTGTTTTATCTGCTACCCTTTAAGAAAGGATTGTGGTGGAAAGAATGGAAAAGGTACAGGTTTACATTACTAGCCTCTTATGTTCATGTAAACTCATCTATAATGGAAGGAATATATTATAATTTCTGTTGTTTGAATTTAAACCAGCTCATGAGCATTTTTCTAAAGAGTCTTTCTCACAGGAATTTTTTTAGAGTGACCTTTTCCAGATAACATGCAATTACAACTTTGTTGATTATTTCATTTTCAAAGTACTCATTTGAAATTACACTAGAGGCATATGTCTCCATTTAGTTTATTATCCTAAAGAAAATAGAGCATGTCTTCCTTAAAATAATTATTGTTTTAACCCTTCAATGATTAGGTTAAATTGACAGCAGAGAAATCACAACGCTTTTAATAAATTTGAACAATTGTTAGCAACCTCAATTAGGAAAGCAAAAAAACCCCTAACCTCTCCCCCCAAAAAAACCAACTAAACAAAAAAATCCCCAAAACCCAAACACAAAAACACTGTTGTGGTGTTACATGAGCATTTGGATTAGTTTTCACACGAAGGGTAAAAACCTGTCTTTTTCCTGAAAAAGTGTTTTTTAACTAAACAATTAACACAGTCATACCATCTTAAAAGATTTTCCTTTTTTCATTTTCTTGAACTCCGCCTGAGTTAGATTTTTAAATTCTTCCTTTGACTTTCTCAATCTTTCAACCTGACTAAATCAGGAAAATGTCTTCATGTTCCAATGTACTGTCTACTTCACCTGTTTTCCTGGGAAACCAGTAGCGGCTGGAAGTACATCTATTAAATAGTATTGGGCCTACTCAAACAAACTGAACAAATAAATAAAAGCCAACTAACTGTCCTAGTCATACTTGTTTATGTGATTGTAAGGAAATGTATTGGATGTCAAAATTTCTTCTACCAAAGCACTGTGGTAGAACGGACTACCCGTTTCACAGCTAATTCACTTGAGAATTATGAATAATCTTCCCTCACTCTATTAGCCTTGGAGTTCGAATTAAAAATTTTACCTAGACCTTGCCTTTGGAAGGGCACTGAATTCAGGGACTGGAGAGTAGCTTTGACTTATATTGCCTATTTTGAAACAAATAAACAAACAAACAAACAGTATAAGGGAGAAAATCTGCTGCTGTTCTTATTAATTTTTTTTGTAGCCCAGCCTAGAGGAGAAGAATTTACCTAAGTGATATGAAAGCTCTGCCCTGTACTGCTTGAATGATTAAAAGCTGCATCTTCAGTCCAGCAACCATCTAGATCTGTGAAGCAAAGGAAGGCAATCTGCTCATCCTTAAGGGCTGGCTCACCTTGCAGAAAACAGTGAAATTTTTTTTACGATTATGAAGACAAACATTTAAGAAATCTAGTCACGAAGCTGCTATAGAGGAAAAGAGCGATCTTTCCCTTCCCTTACAGTATTTGTATGGTTATTAAACGCTAATTATAATAACGCTCATTGTAAGCAAATACCCATGTGAATACCAAGTACACTACAAAAACACTTTCATCTGGTCTGTTTGTTACCCAAATTACCAAGCAGTAAAAGCTCATGATCTAATAAGCCTTCAAAGTCGCACTTCATAGCACAACTTTGACACTTTTAGTAAGGAATGTCATCTCTCCTTCCTGTCTTTTAAACGTCTCTTTGTTAGAAACTATTTAGAAACATATCCTAAAATGGGTGAAACTTTACTCATCCTTGGAAGGCACAGGCTCGATTCCCATCTCTGGCACTTCCACTCAACCAGTCTTTATGTCATTTGACTACACCATGAGCTTCTCCAATCAGCACCTGGATATTGAAAACCTCAGCCCTGAAGCATTTACCTAAAAGTTAGAAAAACACCTAGATACTTCTCTGAGTGGAGTGGATTCTGTAGCACAGTGAATAAGATATTGCTACAGTTACCAGCATGCCATGATCTTTGTACAAACTTTAGAGGCCATAAGACAGCCATGTTTACTTTGTCTGAACTGCTCTTACCTAGCTAAACTTTGTTATAGTTGCTAGAGCTGTAACTGCAATTTTTGAAATGACCAGAACCTAGGTCTATGTCATTTTGCTTTTGCTTACCTTTCTGTGGTAAGATTTTCATATATGTGGTAGTAATAAGTAGTTTTTCTGTATACAATCTAATATGTTTGACTCTAACATAGCAACATAGCATAGAGGAATACAGCTGTGTTATGACAAAACAGGCCTTGAATGATGGGACACAGGATGCAGTGCAGAGGAGGGAAGACACATAATCATAAGAAATAGGACACAAGCTGATGTTTCCAGCCCAGTGGCTATAGGCAGTCTACTAATGACCAGCTAAGGCAGTACAGACCTGGCAAAATCACATTTAAAGGTGGCAAAGGGAACAAAGAACGGGTATCTAACATATGCAAAGTATGCCATAATTAGTAATTCCAGAAGAGGCATGCACTTGAAAAATAGGGACAAATATCAAGTTGTGAGAAAGTTGGCAAACAGAAGAAGTGCCTATGTGAGTCTAATGTGAAGAAGAAAACACCAATGAGTATACGTGAAGGACTAAGGATACATTAAATAGCTGCACCCTCTTCCCATGCTGAAGCCAACATTTAGATCCATGTGTTGGGAAATCAATAGGATAAAAGTGCTATCAGGATTGTGTGTATGGAAATTTCTTCTGTGATGGTATAATTTTTGTTATTTTCAATTTCTTTTTTGTTGTTATTGTCCTGTAATAATACATATTGAACTAAAAAGAAATCTTCAAGAGACAGTTAGGATTTAAATTATACTAACAATAAACTATTGAATCTACATAAAAGATGTGTTTCCTTTTTGGCCATAAAAATTCTACTTTTTTACAGCACATTTTGAAACTAATTCTTAGATATTATTAAGCTGATCAATCATTTGCCTGCAAAGCTTACGGCTACACTTTGGAAAGAAAGACATTGCCCTTAAGAATCTTGTCATTCTGTGGAGTTTCATTTTATAAGCTTAA
This sequence comes from Callaeas wilsoni, assembly GCA_013398955.1. Classification (NCBI taxonomy): domain Eukaryota; kingdom Metazoa; phylum Chordata; class Aves; order Passeriformes; family Callaeidae; genus Callaeas; species Callaeas wilsoni. The sequence goes on along the minus strand of VWPU01017163.1, from coordinate 32,989 downwards.
CTGTTTGTAATGGAAATTAAAAACAAACATACAAATTGCCTTTTGACAGTAATAATGACAAATCACTCCTCTTAGTATAGCTCAAAATTAATTTTTCTGTTACCTTGAGTTTCTTTCTCTTGTATAAGTTCCAGAGGTATATATCCATGACCTGTTTGAATGTGTGTGTATAACATAAGCTATCATTTTGTGTTCCTTCATATCCATATGCCAATACATTATTTTTTAATTTTTAGACTGATCTAATGTGAATTAACAGGAACAATTCATCTGAAATTTTTACTACTAATGGTCACAAATTTTGTTTTTAAAACTTGCTTTGTTTTGAAAATAAATATAAATCTGTATTATTTTCAGCTTTGAACTGAATGTCAAAAATATGATTGCGAAAGAAATGTTGCACAGTAGCATGGAAGCATGGTGCATTAAAAGGAAAAGAATCACAATTTATTCAAACATTTTAATAGATATAAACATCTGCAGATCACTGAATTCCACAGAAGGTGGGTGCTAGCCTTTAGGTTTCAGTAACTGAAAGAAACAATAAATCACAGCTTTTACTTTTACAGCCCATTACACACAAAGGTCTAAAACCTCAGAGTACTCCAGCTGCAGAGTCTTTAACTTTCCAACTTTCTGTGACTAATAGATGCTATACTGTAGAATGAACAGGAAATTAGAGTGGAGAGAGGTGTAAAATCAGTATCCTCAGAAAGGCTGTGCAGGAGGGATGTGAAGAATAGCTCACTGTAGGGCTATGCTGTCTCCCAGTGATCCTCAGACAAGACAGATTACATTCTCATTAATGACCATTTAAGTATCAGTAGATTTTTATAAGTTAGAAAGGAGAAGCAGTTATAAAGGTATTAAATATTGTGGAAGGGCAAGGTAGGAGAGACAAATAGAGAGGTAATAGAGTCAGGGAGAAATTTGATTGAAACCTGCTGTAGTTGGCAAAAAGAATAGCTTGAGAGTTGTATAGATATTTCTTCTGCCTTTGACCTCACATGGGAAAGTTATGCCCTTTTAATATTTTATTCAGTGTAGAAGGGTAAATTCCTTATTTTTCATTAAAATATCCTGTCAATTGACTTGCCTTTCAGCATTTATTAAACAAATCTACTATTTCTGATGTAGCATGGTTCAGAAAAAATAGTTACCTTCTTCTCACTTGTCTGTTCAGTAATTCCACCTTTTTTCTTGAAGTGGCCAAATCAGATCTTTTACTTAGTTTAGCCTCTTTTCTACCGTGCTAAATGGGCCCACAGGCCCTAGCTACTTTGAAAACGTGTCACGGCATCATCAGTTGCATGAAAAAAGATTTTATGAGAAATGCAATACCTCCCACATTGAACTAGAGGAAACTCCAGGCACCCTCAGACAGATGAAGCAGGTTTCACTATCTGTGTCTGTATTACAGGCAGGGGGCTCCTGCTGTGCAACCAGAATACCTGGTGACTGCAAGGCAGACAGCACCATCCTCAGCAAACATAGTTTCCATTAAGATCAAAGACTACTGTGTTCCTAAATGTCCTCTGGGAGGCCTTGTACTGCAGGTTACATTGAAGAATAAGCTTGCTATTAAAAATCCCAAGTATTTCTGTTATGTATGTGTGTTTCAAGCCTGCTTTTGAATTCTTAGTGCAATGTTTTCCATTTAGAGTCTTTTTCTTTTGCTTTTTTCTTCAATCTATTTCTCATATCGTACAGTCTTCACAGGTGAAGATTACAGAGAGTGTAGGTACACCAGGACATCTTAATGACAAAAATTTCCTCCTCAGACTCCTTAGCAAGCATACTGGCCATCACTAGTCATATTTGAGCCCAAGCCTTTTTAAAATACAATTTAAAATAGAGCTTAAGCACATAAAACTACTCCATGAGTTAGCTATTTCTCCCATCTCACATTACCCTTTAATGTCTGCTTTGAATTTACCCATATAGAAATCAAACATAGAACACAGGAAAGTGTTTCTACTGGTTTATTTGGAAGTGTGAAAGCATTTCTGTCCTTGTGTGATGGGCAACAGTCTGGCCAGCCCAAGGGAAGCTGTGTCTAATTCTGAGCTTCAATTGATAAGAAAAATATTACACTTAGAAAAAAAAAGTCAAATCTTGAAGTGATGAGAAATTATTTACTAGCACAAGGGAATGATAGATACCACATAATGACTGGCATGTGATGATCCTCTTCCCTGTCTTTCATAGACTTCACCAGTAGGAAAATTTTTAGAAAGCCTGTGAATCAAGGAATTTCTTTCAAATATATACACGTAGGGTGGAGCTCTGTAATTTCAACACAATAATTTCATAACACATTTTTAATCCGGTAGACAGAAGTGGAGATTGTTATTCAAGTCCTTAAATACATAGGAAGTTTACATTTAAAGGATATATTGATATTCACAAGTAATTCTGTACTGCCTACTGACATATACGTTCCATCTACAAACTTCATAAACAGTAAGACGTGATCCCAGAATAGTTCTTCTTCCCTCACTTGCATTATAATAACAATAATGATGGTGTCTGTAATATCTGTAACACCCAACACCAGTGCTGTCTGCAGTGTATCATGATTTTTTCAAAATAGAAGTAAATGTCTATTTTTCCAAAGGAAAAGTATAGAGACATGAATTGGTAAGTCAGTCATCAACAGCTGATGCTAATAAATATTAATTTTTAATGGACATTTCCAATAAACCACAGAGTTCAGTATTGGAAGAACTCCATTGCTTAGATGCAGATTTTGAAAGAACAAAACTCTATGGCAGGAGATAATTCTTAGCCGTACACATGAAACTTTGAGGACACACACTCAGCTCCAAAAGATCATTCACAGATGTTTGCAAGTGGTATAACATTTGGCTTCTGTTTACTATTTCTCTAGTGTCAGGACATGTAGAAGGTGAACAACAGTGCTGTGTGATTTAGCTAGGGATTTTACTCTGAGTCAGAACTAATACTATAACTTTGTGATGCAAGCAGCCAAAAAGCTTAGAAAGAGGAAAGGTAGTAACAAAGCAAATTCCTGCTGATATTGAAGCTGTGAGCCTGGGAACTGGGCCCTGGGACGAGAAACATACTGAAAAAATGCACCTGGCCTCTTTAAAATACACGTGAGGAACCTGGAAAGAGGTGACATCCTGAGATAATATCAGTAAACGCAGAACTCAAGAAACTGCAACTTACTGTCTGAAAAACTGGAAGCAGTCCTGTAAAATAAAATTGGGCTGAAAGAACAGACACATCATCACCTTCTTGGAGGTCTGGGTTAAAAATAGACATTAACAGCATCTACTGGATGCTCAAAATGATGTGTCCTGTGCCCTCTTATATCTCTGCAATATAAAAAGAACTTAATTTTTATCCAAAATAGAGCCTCTCTCTCCCTGAGAACTTCCCATGCTGCACGTATTTTTACTTTTCTAAACAAGTTGAATTCTACACAAAGTCTCTACAAGATCTTGGACTCTCACTGGGGACATCTGGCTAACTCCAGACTCCATAATGTCAATTATTTTTTAAATCAGACTCTGTTACCTTGTTGGTACCTGCTTTGAGCCCACTTTTGGAGTAGTTTCAGTTTGTCCTTAACACCTCTGGGATGGCTGTGTCTCTCTTGGTGACTGGTTTGTCTTACACTTCAACATGATTTGGCTCGTTCTGAAATCTAATTCACTCAAAACTGATCTTTTGCATCCATATAAGTCATCTATTTTAAGTGTGTCTTCTGTTATATTGCTGAGAAGTTACTTCACTAACGAAAAACTCACAGTAACCCATACTAATTATTGGTTTTTATATTGATTGTTACTACATGATTGATTGCTGATGCTATTGACTGTTGCCATACTATTTCTTGATAATCTATTATTGATTGCTGATAGTAATTTTTAATTTCTATATATATATTCACTTTATTGATCCTCTTTATATTTGCTAGTGATGATGTTTGTGGTATAATCCTTGCTAGTGTTGATTTTTGTAGTATTTTTGATACTCTGTAATAATGTAGAGAAATTTTGAGGAATGAAAAGCATCCATCTCCTTATGTATTACAGAATTCTTGTATTACAAGGATTGTAATATGTATTACACACAAAAAACTGTGTAACCCTGGGTTACCCAAATCATGACACTTTGATATTGAGTTTAATCTCAGCTTTTTTTCATGCATATAGTCTTGTCACAGTGCAGTCTCCTTCAAGGCTTCTGTCATGCAACTAAGCTTGTTCCAACACAGCAAAACATAGATTTATTGATGGGAGAAGGAAACTGTGAGACAGTTCCTTGCCCAAATCTGTTTTCCCACCCCACTCCAACTGGATCTTCATGTTCACGTATAGGGCCACCTTTCTATGAGAGATGATGTTTCTGCTGGCACTGCTGCTGCATCACTGTTAGTAAACTAATACCCTTTGGAAACAAGCCCACTGTCGTTTCTGGTTGTCAGTGCAAGTACTCATCCCATGGCGAACTCCTCTGAGCTCAACTTCTATTTGCTCAGATTCTTTTTAATTGTGGAAAAATACTTATTTTCAAGTTTCACTAACAGGATGTTCTCTTTCAGCTTTGTAACCTCAGATAGGTTTTTTTGGATGTATAAATCTCTCTAGGAGGAAAGACAGAATTATGACTAATTGTGTTTCTCTCTTTTTTTGACTCACAATGCATGCAATAATGTGGATCAGTGTGCAGTGAAGACTGACTCAAGTCTCGTTTTTCAGAAGACCTGGCGAATAGCCACAGTCTAGCAAAGTGAGTCTAAGTTTCCCTCTGGTCTTGTTTGCAACACTTCCAGTATGTGTAACGTATTAATACTAACATGCCTGAGGAAATCTCTCATTATATAACACAAGCAATCCTAAAAAGTTTGATAAACATTTTCAATCAATAGACCTTCTGAAGGCCATTACTTTCTATTTGCAGATAGGAAAATTGAGGAACAATATTTTTCAAGTCAGCATTAAAAAAAAAAAGCTTGAAATCACCTGGGGTTTTAAGAAGTCGACCTTGAAATGCTCTACTACTATCCTAATTGTTGAATATGTCAAGTACCTGCATGTCTCATCACCTTGAACTGCTATTCTCTGTGTTGAGCACTTCTCAGAACAAAACTCCATGGTAGGTAACAAAAGGAAGACATCCAAACTTTGTGCAGCTGCTTGCAAATTTGGACCTTCTAAGTGATTTTCACAAAGTCAAACAGTGAGCCACTGTCTAAACAGTAAAAGAAATTAAGTCTCCTGCCTGTCACTTTACTTTGGAAACATGCTGCTTCTCATTCTCTCATTCTACTTCAATTAGAAAAGAGTGGTCTATTAAAGCAGCAAGGAAAATAGCATTACTTAATATGTCAGTACAAGAGAATAGGTAATGCAGGAGTAAAGATCAGACAATGCACAGTGCCTGTAACTAAAACACAGTAAGGACAAAAGATGACTAAATTAATCTCTTATGCAGACAAAGGTAGTGAGAGGCAGCACCATGATAACAGCAGAGTGAGGAAGGCTCAGTGGCTGAATAGCGGCTTCAGTGGCTTTGCCAAGTCATTCAGAGCATTTCCTACCCAAGCCACGGTGAACCTAAGTTACACTGAGAAACGACACGTAGATGCCACAATTCTGTGCAAGTTAAGTATAGGTTGAGCAAATGAGATAAAAATCAGAGGTACATTTTAGGGCTAGTCATACAAGAATTTAATGAAGATCAGCAGAGCATATTTCTTTGTTTACTAAGTGGGTGATCAGGGGGCAGATACATACTTTGAATGCTTTAAACGTAGGAAAATTCCTTTCTCAATTTTATCAGTTTAGTTAAAGCCATGTTGAAATTGTGATAGAAAAAGTGTGATTTGGAACAGATGCCAGATTTAGAACTATAAGGGATGAATACTAAAGGCACTTATTTTTTACTAAAAATTGTATTGCATCACTCGTAAGTGTCCGCACACCTACATTGCTTTCATTGCTTCTGTAATGTGAGCCCAGCAGACTAAAGACTGAAGCCCTCTCCATCACCCTGAGACTATTAAGTGCCCAGAGTTGTCCTCTTCCTCTCTTTCCCACACCGCCCTGTGCCTCAAGTCCTGCTTAATTTGCAGCTAGTGCAACTCTGTCCCGGAGAAACCACTAGATCTTTGTTTCTCCTCATTCTTGGCGTTCTGAACACCTTCGTTTTTGCCCTCCTTCTCTTCCTCCATTTCCCCTTTCCCTTACTTCTCCCTATTAACCTTAGAAATTCATCTACATTACAGGCTAAAGTAAAATGTGGGGAGGGGGTCAGGGCTACATCTGGAAAAAATTCTTTATAGATTCAGATGTAATCTCTCATTGGTTTCCAAACCAATAATGCTCCTCCTCGTAGTGTTGGAACTCTTAAATATTCAGAGTTGCTTTGATATTTTATTAGAAAAAGTCATCACGTTATTGGTGCATGGCAAAATATTACCAAGTAAAGATCTCTCCAGCTCATCTTGTGACACATATCCTAGCAATATTTCTAATATTAATTTTCTAACAACATACAGCCCTACTCAGGGAACTACACACCATTCAGTCCTACCTCAGTCTCTGGGAAGGTTATGGATCAGGTAATGCTGGATACTATTTCCAGGCACATGAAGGACAAGAAAATCATCAGGAATAGTCAGCATAGCTTCCCGAAAGGGAGGCCATGCTTGACCAGCTTGATAAACTTTTACGATCAAATGACTGACCTTGCAGAAGCGATGAGAGCAGTGGCTATTTTCTACCTGTACTTCAGTAACACATTCACAGTCTGTTCTAAGACCCTCACAGACAAGCTGCTGATGTATGGGCTGGATGAAAAGATGTTGAGATAAAATGAGAACTGACAGAACAGCCAGACCATTCTGGTGGTGATCAGTGATACAATATCTAACTGGAGGCCAGAGACTGGTGGTGTACTCCAGGGGTCAATACTGTGTCCAGTCCATTTTAAAACTTTAATTAATGATGATACTCTCATCAAGTTGCAAGTGACCCAGGAAGAGTGGCTGTTATACCAGAGGGTCATAGAATATGCTGGATTGGAAGGGACCCACGAGGATCATTGAAATCCAACTCTAGGCCCTGCACAGGACACCCCAAGAATCAGACCACGCGCCTGAGAGCATTTTCCAAATATTTCTTGAACTCTGTCAGGCTGGTGCTGTGACCATCTCCCTGGGGAACCAGCTTCAGTGCCCAACCACCTTCTGGGAGAAGAATCTTTTCTTAATATCCAACCTAAACCTCCTTGACAAATTTCATGCTGTTCCCTTGGGTCCTATCACTGAACACCAGAGAGAAGATATCAGTGCCTGACTCTCTACTTCCTCTCTTCAGGAAGATGCAGACTGCAGTGAAGTCTCCTCTCAACTCCTCTTCTCTTCATGAAGATGCACATAAGATTATTTTCAGAAATAAGTGAATATTTCATTATGCTGTAGGAATGGTATTTTTTTTCTTTTAAACAAAGGAAACTACCATAGAGAGACAATATTGCTTTCAAATTGCTTGTGACTTCTGTTTGGAATTTGCACAGACTTTTTGCACCATTGCTCCTAGCTTCCCCTGAAAAGGCCTGGAGTAATAAAACTCTTTAATAATTATCAGGTAAGTTAGAAACATTATGAAGAAAAAAATCATAGTAGCATGTATCCTACTCAGCAAGTGAGCTCAACAAAGCAAAGTGCATGATCCTTTTCACCACCAGTATACTGCGGTATGCACTAGCAATCTACCTAACAGGCCTAAGCACATAGGCATTTTTTTTGGCCCATTTGTGCCTAAAAAAGGATTTTGGCCAGTACTGGCGACAAACCCAGATATTGTTTTGCACTGAGCTTACTTTGGAGAAAAGCAAACACTGACTGTTAAATCATCCTCAAATCACCAGACACTTGTCTTGTGTCATTCGAAATCCATCAGAGGTAAACTATGAATTTTCAATGTAAAACTGCATTCACAACTCTAACCTATTTGATAAATGAGCTGTAATAGCATTCCTTGTCAATTGTGTGTTGTGTCTGTTTTCAAGTTGGTTTACATTGCTCCATTAGCAAATGAAACACTATAAAATTATGACGGGTTTGCACTTTCATGCATGGAACAAATGTGTGACATAGATACAAAAATCCAATTAAAATAAATAATTATTATTATTATTATTATTATTATTATTATTATTATTATTACCATCCTTTACTGTGTTCAGGCTTTTTTCTCAAAACCTAAATAAACAACCCAAGGTTTAAAAGTGAGAAAAATCATGTGTTGAGATAAAGGCGGCTTAATAGGTTAAAAAAAAGCTGTGAACATGAGCAAAGCAAAAGATGGAACTCATTCACCACTTCTCATGAGCATGTGGTCAGCAGGATTCCACCATGCTTAGCAGTGACTCAGGAAGACAAACTTCATCACTCTGAATGTCCTCCCCTCCCTCCTTCTTCCCTCAGCTTTACATGCTGAGCATGCGACCATGTGGCATGGAATATCCCTCGTGTCAATTGTTGTCAGCTCTCCCGGATGTGTCCCCTCCTGAGGCTTCGTGCATGCCCAGCGCCCTCACTGCCAAGGCAGTACAAGAAATAGAAAAACCTTTGTGTTAGCTCTGCTCAGGAATAACTAAAACATACCTGGGCTACCAACACTGTTTTCACCACAGATCCAAAATACAGCCCAATACTGGCTACAATGAAGAAATTAATTCTATCTCGACAAAAAAAACCAGTACAATCACCCTGAGTATTTTTTTTCAATCTTCCCTAGGATTAGCAAAGGCAAATTAGGGAGCAATTTACAGTAGGGACTCATTCAGCACAGCATGATGAGATCAGTATATCAAAGTGTTAGATCGGTTCCCTACAAGATACATATGGCCCATGGAGTTTACTATGGGGTAGGTCAGTCTGTACTGAACATTCATAGAATCATAGAATGGTTTGAGTTGGAAAGGACCTTAAAGACCATCTGATTCCAACCCGTCTGCCATGGGCAGGGATCCAACTCACTAGATCAGGTTGCTGAGAGATCCGTCAAGCCTGGCCTTGAACATTTCCAAGGATCAGGCAACCACCACATCTTTGGGCAACTGTTCCAAAGATTTACCACCTTCTGAGTGAAGAATTTCTTCCTAACATCTAATCTAAACCTGCCTTCCTTCAGTCTAAATCAGTTTCAGGAGCTGGAGAGCCTTTGCTGCATTCTTGGAGAGGAATTCCTCATTTTATGTCCTTAAAATCTGTTTAGTACATACCAAAACCACTCTATAAATCTAATAGAAACACAGAGAAGAAGGAAGGTCAAGGTACTTACATAACAACTGCACTAATCCTTTGAATCAAAATACTGGTATGTTTCCTTTTTCCTTTCTTCCTCTTCCCCTTCTTTTTCTGTTTCTCCTCCCACTTTTCCCTTCCCCTTTCCTCTCCTGAACAGGAAATGTCTCATAATTGCTTGACGTTTCCCAAGAAAGAGAACTATCTCCTGAGTGGTTGAGCTGCAATCATGAAACACTGTATAATGTTTAAGAATTATCATCAACATTTATAACACTTTCCTGTACAACAAGTTGAGTTACAATAGCAGACAGGAGTGAAAAGTACACGTATTCACTAAAAGAATTAAAGCAGCAGCAGCAGGTCTTTTTCTCAAAATTTGAGTTGCATCCCTCTTGAAAGGATTTGCCTCTTTAACCAGTTTCTCCTTTCTGAATAACAGGTTGACTGGCTTTTAGAAATGTCATCCTCTTACTCTAGATACACAAGCACAAAAATTTCAAAATTTTTATTTTGACTTTGATAAGGAAGTTGAATGAAGAAATAAGTCAGATTTTGTTTTGAATATGTTTGAGGGTGGGGGAAATAGCTTTCAATGTATTTGATTATTGCTCTTGGGGAATTTTCCACTGAAGTTTGCTACGAGAACATTAAAGAAAATACTGCAGAAATAAAAGACAATTTTATGAAAATGCTCTTAGAGATGCAGCAATTAAAACAGTTATGTAAATAATGTAAATATTTGCGATGTATTAATTTCAGCATGCAAAACTGTAATGCACCTATCCTTAGACAAAGTTGTCGGAATCCACCTTAGCAAATTACTGTTCCATACATGCATGCTTGTCCTTAATTTTAAAAAGATTTTGATCTCTCATTGTTGCATAGAATGAGCACACATCTCTTTTTCTCCTCTATAAATGAGAAAGCAATTTCTTATGAAAAACTAAAATAATTTGTATTTATGTTGACAATACATCAGTTACAAAGGGAGCAGATATAGAGGTTTGTTTAGGTGTATGTTCATGCTGGTACAAAACTAGAAAAATCTTTTATGTTTCTCAAGTAAAAATTAGTAATAGTAATTAAAAAAAAAAAAGAAAAAAATTTATAATAAAGGATTTTCTGTGCAGGTGTCTCTATAAATTCCAGAATAACCATTAATCTCCAGAAAAAATGAATTTGATTTTGTGAACACTTTTTATCTAAACAAATGTAGCTGTGACTCTTTGTATTAATGAGTATTACTCTAAAATCACTATTGTTTAAATAAATATGCTATTTATCATCACAACATCCCCCCATGGTATTCTATGAGTTTTCAGTATTGCAACAACAGGTACATAAACCATAGTAACACAGAGGTTCCAAGGTTGCTAACAACAGCTGGGGGCTGACTCAGTTAATGATCCTGTGCTCACAAAGGGGTGACCTTTTTCTTGTCTTAAGAAAACATTTTAGTTAAAGATTTTAGCAAATAACAGCAATTTAGTATGCACATATGAAGTTAAATGGAAGCAGTTAAGAATTTCAAATACATTCTAAATGGAGAATTGATTATGGTATTCCTTTAAAAGTAATCTAAATTTTGCACTGCTCTCTTCTATTAATCCTGCCTGAATTAAGATCTTTTAATTAAATTGGAGTTGAAGCTATGTAAGGACTGTCTTTGGGTGGAATATAACCCAAACGGATAAAACATGACTTGCTAAAAATTACCTCCATAAATCTATGTTAAGATTACTGTGACCTTTTTAATGTTTGAAGAATTGCTTTTTTCCCTACTGTAGAGTTAGCGTTATATGTATCTGTATAAATAGAACTAACGAATTAAGATATCATTTATTTTCAGCATTGGATATGTAACTGTGGATTGAACCAAAAAAAAAAAAAAAATTGAAGTATAGACCTTGTTTTGATGAAGCTGTTTCCAATCTGAAAGCAGGTTTGTTTTGTCTTGTCACATATATTCAGCATATTTCATTCTGTCAATTGCCATTTGAGATTTTCTGAATTCATAGCACTTCTCCTTCCTTAGATTTGTTGTGAGGAGAGATGCTAAATACATATAGTAGCATAAAACTATTTCTTGTTTTAGATTTGAAATAGGCACCTTATATCCAATATTATGGTTCTTTTCTCTTTCAGAATGTCTTCAGATATTTGATTTTTAGATAGTAGTTTTCATAATTAATGACAGAATACTAAGAATGTGAGATGAAATTTTACATGGCTATACATTTTGAATAAAATTTCTTGTATATCTAGACAGTAATTTTTAACATTGCATTCAGTTTGCTACTTTTTATGCATTTTTACTTTTTAAAGTCAAAGCTAGAGAAAGATAAACTAAAATCTCTTAAATATTGACCCCTCAGTAGCAGTTAATCATGGTTAATACTGAATTCCTCTTTTCTGTCATTAGCCAAGTTGAAGGATGGTTTGTAATATGTGCAACATGCTTTTTAAGTGCAGTCTCAAAATATTTCAGAAAAAAAGAGGTAAGTCTTCAAAAATTCATTTTCCAGTTATCCAAAAGAAACAGATTTGATTATTTTTATGAGAGGTTTTAGAAATTAATTTACATTTAGAGATAGTGACAGCCCTGACAGGCTATCACCACCAAAAAAACCTGATAGTATGATCATTTTTAGACTCTAAAGGGATATGCAATTAATTAGAGCATGCTCAATGTATATATGCTGTCAGTTATCTGGAATATAAGTGTTGAGGTTTAAGTCCATGGAAAACATAAAATTTAAATTAAAAAATCACTTCTGAGTTTCAAGAAATTATAGAAACTTTAACTAACCTTAGTTTTTCAGTTAGGTGATATGTTAATAACTTATAATGCTTATTTTCTTCAATTTTCTTGAAACTTTGCAAATTCCTTTGACCTAAAAACTGAAATATTAACTGCCATAGGCAAAGTTTTTCAAAGACAAAGAAAATGCAAGTAAAAGCAGAAAGTAACAGTATTTAAAAGTGGAAACTATAAAAGCCTAAATGCAGTCCCAGTGCATTTCTATAGCAATGGTAAATCCTTATAGCAAACCGGGTGTATTTCTTGCACATTTTTATATAGACATCTATCTATTCATATATCTATTCTTTTTCCCTCTTTCTCTTTATGTCATAAAGATGCAAGTATTTATTGCATAATAAAATGAATGTACTGTAAAAGTTTTTGTGGAGATAGCTAATGAACTGATTTCTTTTAATATTTTCAGAAATAACCTAGAATTCTACTGTAATATGTGTTTTCAGACAAAAATGCTGCTGAGGAAAAGCGTGAGAATATTCTTATAAACTGAATAATGGTATTGTAAAACAATGTGATGAAAATAACACTTAAAAAATATTTGAAACAAAAGCAACCTACTAAATTAGGAAACAAAGATACTTCAGTGTAATTCCTATGAAAGCTAAGCCAAGTAAAGCTGAAATTTGAAATGCAAATAATGAGTTTTAGAAAGCAAAGCATTTGGGGTACTTCTCAAATTTTTTGTTCTGTCAAGGAGAACCTGTGTGACCTCAGGCAAATCAAGACAGGGCTGACATCTATGGGCCTGCCATCTCCAGCTGGACTACTGAGTACTGAAAGTGCAGTACTCGTGTGTGGTGCTGGCATGTAACTATCTTCAGACTTCAAGACCTATTGTATCAATATTTGGTGATTTCTATTAATTTTTAGATTGGCGTTGTATAGTATTGAGAAGCTGGTTAGTCCAGCTTATTTAAACAGGAGATTGGCATAGATGATCTCTCTTTAATCCTAATTTTTAATATGAGTCTTTTCTAAACATCCCTGTGGATGTTTTCCCTACTTTTGTTTTCTCCCTTAATTTGAGCAACAAGTTTTCTGAGACAACAGCTCTCTTTGCTGGGCTTCTTAGAGTATATGATACATCAGCCATAATTTATAACCTAATCCCATAATATACATAATCACAGAATGAGCAGGCTTCATCACATTAATGTTACCAAATGACTAGAAGTCAGTTTCTGTCTTTGGAACTTAACTATAAACCAGACTTCTGTCATAATTTTTTATTTTTTTCCTAAAACTTAAGCTAGCTATATTAAATATAACTTAAGATGCATGTAGCATGATCTTCCTAAAAGCTAGCAGATATCTTTGCACCCAGACATTCATATTGCATGTTTAGGGAACAAATGCTGTAGTGTTCCAAGATATGTAAGAAAAAAATTGTTCTTAAGTTTTAGGTAACTTGTTCTGTTTGCTCTCTCAGATATACATGTTTAGTCAACAGCTCTGAACATCTTCTGCATGTTTTGATTCATGTTACTTTACAATTAAGTGGATGGAGAAATATCAACAATTACTGGTCCTTGACTGATAAAAGACGGGTCAGCTGAAATGGGTGTATTTATACAGAAATGTATTCAGATTGAGACTCCCAAAAATTAATTGAAAATATGGTCAGGGAATGAAAGCAAAACCAACCCAATAAAATACTTTCTTAAAGTTTTTTAATTAAGGAAAAATAGAAGGACATCAGCTTCCACATATAGTGGAATGTTAGTGAATCTGTTTCACTTTAATCTAGTCTCAAAACAGTAATTAAATTCAGGGTATGTATCTCTAGTGTAGCATTTCATGCTATTCTTAATGTATGTGGAAAGATTCCTTTTGCTTGTGATGAAAAATATGACTGTGACATTTTCTTTAATTAAAAATTCTGATGTGTTTAATAGCACAAAGTTGGCCTCCAGCTTGAGAGTTCTGTCTCTTAGAATCAATGGTTAGACTTGAGGGCACTAGCTTGGTCATCAAGATCAATATTAGAAAAAATATATCTTGTCGAGACCTCTTGTCCCTTTATTGATTCAAATAGGGTACTGCAGAGAAATTAATAATGACATTACAGCTGTTGGCCAACAAACAGAATCTTCCTTCATTGATTTCAGTAGAGGTAGATAAATAACACAAAATCACAATTACCCTAGACACTGTAAGAAGACTTGTTACAGAGCTTCCAAGGTGGGTGTCTAGGACTTGTGGTGGTCACATGGAAGAACTTTCAGGAATACTAAATTGAATTCATGTTTGAAAGAATGCAAATGGCTGAAACTGATTCCAGAGAAGGATTTTTACATTCTATTAAGAAAGTATACCTCATTTTGTCAGCCTGGGCAAAACCATCTAGTTTTTCTTAGACTATATGAAGGTAGTTTTGCTGTGGAGGTAGTTTCCTCCCATATATTTATCTCAATGTAATGTAATTTTTGAAAGGAAGATATTTTTTATAAAGACCCTTATTTATCTCAGCAATCTTGCAAAGCCTTCTCCTCAAACTAAAAAGTCAGGTATCATTCCAAAGTTGTAGTTTTAAACAACTAAACCCCTGTAATTTACTCCTACTCACTGGGAAATTTAAACTACTATTTTTGAACCTTTTGTAAATAACAAAAGATTTTACAGAGCCTAGAAAAGTCTGAGCTCTTCATTTATTGCTTCAAAAAGAGTTTGGAAAAAAGTTTCCCCATGGGTCAGAGAGAACCTCACAGAAAACAGAAAGGTCTCTTAAGATCTATTTTCATTTGGAATTTACTTTTTCAGTGTTTTATTACAATAGTTTAAGAGGAATTACTTAAGATCAGCAGTAAGCAATTTTCTTCCAGCTTAATTTCCATTGTACTATGATAAATCATGTTTTTAAAGCCTTGGAAATACTTTGCTAATATTTTTAAGTGATTAATATGTGTAATACTTTAATACTGCAACCCTAATAACTGAAAATAAAGCATAAATTATACTATAATCTAATAGAAAATAATATTTGCTGGAGGCACTCTATGACACATGAAAAATTCTGCACCAATAAAGAAATAAGGACAGGAGCAGAAGAAAAAGAGATGCATTTCCCCTCATCTCCTGCAGAGACCAAAACATTGAGAGCATCAGAACTTAAGGCCCAGAGGGGCAGAGGAATACATATTGTATAGTCCTGTCAGTCCCTACATGCGGACTGAAATCAGCAGAAGAAAGTTCCTTCAAGTTCTTCAATGCTCTAACCCTAAGTGTGGTCTGGGACCAATGCTGGGAGACACCCACAGGGAACCTTTACTCTCAAAGTGCTTATACTCTTAATTGTTTAGGAACAGCCTCTTTACACTTTCAACTCCATGCTGAAGTTATTTTTGGCTTATCTATTTTTTATTATGCCACTTTTTTAGTATGCTGACAAGGTACAAGAATACAGCTGTATAGCTGTTGACTGTTTAGACTATTCTAGCACTTGCTTTGTTTAATAAGACATATTCATTTACTAGAACTGAGAGTCCAATGTGTTATAAACAGCAATTTGGGATTTAACCACAGAGTATTGAAATACCACTGGGACATCTGGTTCAACATAGCTTAATCTTACTGAAAAAACCCCTATCGCATAATAAAAGGACAAATTATAGGAATCTATCCTTCACCCTGTTTCTTTCAGTTGCACCTTAAAAAAGCAGCAGCATTTTTCCAGTCAACTATTGAATCTGACAGGTAAAGGCCCCTGAAGAATCAATTACCTTCTACTGAAATTTACTTCTTGCTTTGCTACATGAGACTGTCAATTCAAGGTCTTCATTTATCTCTCTCTCTATGTTCTATGTATATTATTCCTTTAAGACGTATTATTGCCTGGTGCACCTGGAGGGGGAAACAGCCATCAGATCTTCATTATATTGAGCATTATTCAATCCAGTAAGGATGTTGCTTGATTAACAATTTATTAATAGAAGTGCCGGCCTAAACGGCACTGCATTCCCCTGTCCCTCCTCTGCCACAGCCATTGGATGCTCATCCAGGGCTACATTTTGATCACTTGGACATTGCCAGTGCATGTACTGGGCAAACTAAACATCAACTCTGGCCCAGAAATCTGTAGACATTCCCATCAAGTATGGAATGATGTTCTGCCACTTCTTGCACTGACTATATAAATTTTAAGATAAGGCAAAGGAAACAGGGAAGAAAATTCTACCCTGAGCTTCTTTTCCCTCTCTTCTATGTGAAACAACATGATTAGGAACATGCAGATTATGTCAGGTTTTGTTTGATAGAACTTATTTCTGTCTGCAATTTAAACCCAGAATTAACTTTCCTCTTTTCAGTTCCTGTTATCCTGCACATTTTTCAAGGTAAGTGGCAAAGTTTTGTTGCTTTGACACTATTGTCCACTTCTTTGTTAGTCAGTTGTCTGTTTTCCAGAGGATACCTCCCTTTGTAAGCCAGGTGCGTGTGACTTTTTCATCAGCTCTCACTTTTGTTCAGTAACCCAGTTCTCTCTTTACCCAAAAAGTTTGCTCCTCTGCCTGTTACGTCACTGTTAGTTATGAAAAAGAAGGACAAGATGTGGATTTTCAGTCAGAAATGAATGTCACTTCAGCATCAAGTAAGAAGACGCAATGCAGGAGTAAAAATTAAAAAAAAAAGGCCATATCTATAGCGAAAACATTTTGAAATACTTGAATCTTGATTTTTGTTTCACAGCCTATTGTCTGTCATTCATTGCTTACAACATGTGGCAGATTAATAAGAAGTCATATGACCTAAATACTGTGGCTAAATTACAATAAATGTAAAGGTCATAAATAATAAGAATAAAAAATACTCGAGGATGATAAATGTTCAGAAGTAATTCCTTTGATATGTTATGGGAGAAGCTAAAACCGGGATGAAGAGATGAAATTAGGAAAATAAAAGTGCACCTTAAATATTAGGGAAGACATTTTTCCAAGAATTAAATATTTTCCATTATCAAATTATCAGCATCTACTAGGAAGTTAAAGATGCTGCTTCTTTGAAGGATTTACATTTCCCTGGGAAGAGGTGTAAGACAGTATAGATAATTATGCTACAGTTATGGTTCAATCAGTCAAAAACTATAAAATTTAAAAACTTACTCTAGTGACTTTGAACATGACACTTTGAATGCTCCAAACACCAGAAAGAAAACTAGAAAATATCTTACAAATTTATCAGCTATTATATGGTAATAAACACATTCTGAAATACTGCTTAATATTAATAGGTGAGGATCAACACAGAAAAATTCGTGGGAAAGCTAAACCAGATTTAATCACCATTACTTTTGTAGTGGGTAATAATTAGTCTTCAAAATGGTTGATTATTTGTTTAGCAAAGCCATCTGTATTCCATTAAATACCATTTCATTGCAACGAATCAAAGTCCACAAGTTTTGTACTGACTTGGCAGTCTGGAGCTGTCTATCTTTGATTTTGGCTAAGCTTATTTTAGCTTGTATTATCTACGGCAACAACTTTCAAGTAGTCAGGTTATTATTGTCCAATTTCTTTAATTGTGAAGATTACATACCATAAAGCTACAACAAATCCATGTTGTGAGTGAATAATGAACATTAACCCAGGGAAATATAATTACATTGATGCTAATCAGTGCTGGGGAAGCCTATTACGTAACTTCAGTAGGTAATGGCTGAAGACAGCTATACTTGACATGGAAATAAATGAAGGGAGATCAAGCCAAGCAATTTATGTTTTAAGAACATTAAATAAAAAAATAAAAAGCAAAACCAAAACAAAACAGACAAACAAACAAACAAAAAATCAAGAAAATAAAAAGAAAAAAAGGAAACTATCTAAATGGACTCAACACTGTGTAGGAAGATGTTCTTAACAGTATCACAGTCCTTTACTTGGAAACTCAAGATGCTGATAAGCTGTTATAAGTTCCTTTTTAAGGAAATCTGAAACTGTCAAAATGCAGGGAAAAATATGAAGATTGGACATTATACCAGAGAAAGAGAATAGGTGCTAGGAAGTTTCTGTGTATTAGTCTTAACTGTACTACTAAATACAAGTGTTTCTTACCAGAAATGAATAAATAATAATATTAATTTCTGTATTATGATTAGACCATTAAAATTTTTTGCTAGATGAACAGTATGTATCTAGAGTATTCCCTTCTCAGCTATGTCAAAGTTTTGATTGCAATATCTTTGCTAAAATGTAACCTTTCCTGTGAAGACATAGAGTTGATTTCTATGTCTTATCAAACCAATATACAGAACCTGAATCCACAGCTTATGGGACCACCAAAACCTATCAAAATTTAAAAAAACCCATTGGTGTTAGTACATATTTCTAGCTCCCACGGGTGCTAAGCAAAAAACATGAAATAACAAAACCATTATTTTTAAATGTAGTCTGATTCCTAGAGCTTTTCAAGAAAGCTGCTTATTTTAATAGCATTTCACCAAATGAAAAAATATAGGTAACATGTCAGTCTCTGGTTTGATTTCCTTACCTCAGAAATAAGCATAACCTTTTACATATTATAATTGGAAATAGAAAATCAGTATGGAAAGTTTTTAAGTCTCAATGTGTATGGCTATTACATTTTCTGAATATTTACTGATGGATTACTTGTTTTGCATGTCTGGGTTTTTTTTGTTTTGTTTTATTCTGTTTTTTGGGTTTTTTTTGTTTAAACCTTTGTTACATATATGTGGTGACACTCATAGCCATGAAAACAACAAATTCAGTCACCGCATCCCATGGTCAGGCAGCTGTTTAGCCATTCCCAGAAAAGCAGTGTCCATCATGTGTAATAGTGACTTGGGAAGACAAACAACATTGCTCTGAATGCTCCCCCTCTCCTTTCTTGTTTTGGCCAGATTTATACATTGACCATGATACCCTATGGCATGGAATATTCCTGTGATCAACTGGGGTCAGCTGTCCCAGCTGTGTCCCCTCCCAGCTCCTTGTGCACACCCAGCCTCCTGTCTGGTGGGGTGGGGTGGAGTGAGGTGAGGAGCAGAAAAGGCCTTGGCTCTGTGTAAGCCCTGCTCGGCAGTGACTAAAACATCCCTGTGTTATCAACACTGTTTCCAGCACAAATCCAAAACACAGCCCCATATTGAACTCTATTCCAGCCCAAGCCTCCACATAATCAAATAAAATTCATGAAGTTGTTTACACCGAATTTTATGTAAAAATTCCAAACTCTTGGGTTTTGGATTTTTAGTTCCATAAAGGAAGAATTATATGGGTTGAGACCTAAGCTGGAGGAAAATGACTCAATAAACCAGACTTAGAAACAGGGCAAACATCTTGCAAAATCTTCGCATCTTCCAGAAATTTTTGATGCAGAGATCTTTAATCAAAACTTGTCCTTAAATTTTTGCTACACGTGAAAGGCCAAGATACACACAAATGTTTTATAGTGTTATTCATAATAAGCCATGGATATCTGAATACAGGATAGAAATCATTAGTTGCCTAGAAATAGATCTTCTGCATTATATCTTTAACATTTTGCATCTCAAGACCACATAATGGCATATGAAGATGTCACTTGAATGATAGCAATTGGCTGAACATTAGTGTTAACATTGAACTCATTTGCACAATCACAGCCCAATTCAGTGCATATCCATTGCTATTTATCTCCATTCTGTAGTTTCACCTGCTTCTTTCTTAGTATGAATAAATCATTAGAACAGATGGCAAAACCTTACCAATAAAAGGCACTCTTATTCTCAGTGTAAGCCCAACACACTCAATCCGCATATATTTGCTAAGGAAAAGCAGCACTTCCATGTTTTGGGAATGTATTCTGTCAGAATTTCTGATCATATTATTTAAACAATTACCCAAAAAGAAAACCATTCATTCCATAGAACTAGACCATTTCTTTGCAATATTTAGTTAATTACAAATGGCTTATTCTGATCATGTTCACTTTTTTGCAGACTATGCACACACAAACCACACAGATAGAATATCATATCCTATGGTCAGAGAACACAATTAATTGTAAAGCAGTCAGATCTTGAAGAGGAAACATGATTGCTTATGGACATGTTTAGCTACAGCTCAGACTGACAAACTTGCAGTTGTTAAAACTTCCCACTGGCATAACAAAGTCAAGAGTGAACTAAGGTATTTTCTGCAATCCTTTCTTTCTATACATAATATGAATGGTGAAAGTTCACCATTGATCTAAGTAATAATAATTTTTTTCACTAAATTTTCTTGCTAGCACTCACACTGTAACCATCCATACAGTATAAAAATGTAGATATAAAAACTTACTAATGTAAAGATACAAAAGTAAAGACTGGAATACTAGTCTTTGCTTTATCTGTAATATACCTGAACTGTCAGATTTCATTTCCAATCCCTGCATTCTTTTTTTATGATTGCTGTTTCTCTCAGATTGTATTAAGACTCTAGCCTGCAGAATGTATTTTTTATTTAAAATCAAATTTCTGTTTACATTCAAGTTCTCCTATACCCCATTCAACTCGCCAGCTGAATATCATTTAGAAACCATAGTGTGTTAGTGAAGCAGTACGGACCTTGTTTTATAATGACAACTTTTACACACACTTTTCTACAATACTAACAGACAACTTGTAAGTAAAAACCCTAAGAATAGCCCATGAGTAAAAAGGCCTGGGCATGAATCCTTATCTTAACTTGCCATAAAGTGAAAGGAATAAAAAATTTTCATAGCTTGCTTTCAGGATCTTTTTAGATCTGGCATATTGTGAATTTGTGCAGAGATCAAACACTTGAGCTTTGTGATTTGCTAATGAATATGTTCTATAAAAACTCAGTGCACTCATTAAGGGTTAATCATACTGGTATCTCACAACCTAGATTGTAATAAAACGAGTGTTATTTCATTTTCTTCAAGTGACATATTTCTGAAATTGTGAATAGTGTAAATAAATTCCAACTAAGATCAATGACATTTCTGAAAAAAAAAAAACCTCTTCTGATAAGTTAAAAATGTTTTAATAGAACTTTTAGAAAGCTTTTGAAGTGAATTTAGTGAAGATCAAAGTGAGAGATTTGACAGTCCTAGAGCCCAAACTGAAAAAAAAAGAATCCTAATGAGCATGTTGCATTAATCACGGACTGAGGCGCTGTGCTTCCACAGCACCGCTGTTATTATCCTACTAACTGAAATGACATTGATGCACTTGTGGGAGGCAAAAACATACAAAAGAGATAGGTACTACCTATGCAGAGCAAACACTGATGAAGAAAATATCTAAGCAAAACAGTGTACACAAATCTTTTATATCTATACTAAATGGATAGTTCTTATTTATTATATCCACAGACATTATGTTACTGTATTACTTTGTAGTTTAAAACATTTTAAATTATCTGCATGTTAGAGAAGTTTCCATCTTAAATCCACTAAAGACCACTAAATTATAAAGTGTGACCTCATCTATAACACAGGCACTCTCATTTAACCCAGTTACTCTTGCAGTGAATGCAACAGCCTGTGTTGTTATGAAGCAAGACTTTCCTTCAAGAGGTCAGGAATCTATCACTCCAAATAACTGATCAACTATTAAAATGTTATGCCAAATTTATTACTAGAATTACTCTGAATTTAAATTCCAGATATTGTCTCTCATTACATTTTTCT
Source organism: Callaeas wilsoni (assembly GCA_013398955.1). Classification (NCBI taxonomy): domain Eukaryota; kingdom Metazoa; phylum Chordata; class Aves; order Passeriformes; family Callaeidae; genus Callaeas; species Callaeas wilsoni. The sequence goes on along the minus strand of VWPU01017163.1, from coordinate 11,249 downwards.
TAGCTAAATTAAAAAGTCTTTTGATATTCATTATTTTCTCTCCATGAAAGCATGACTACGGGAAATGTTGAAGAATGTGCTGACTAAATTGCACTAAGACATTTAATACACTATAAATGTGGTTAAATGACAGTATAATCTTAAAAAAGAAATTCTTATGAGTACTGAACAATTACTTGCAGATATCTGACCACTTAATTTCCCATAAATACTTGGCTCATATACATATATAAAAATACTTATAAGCAAAAATAACAAAAGACAGAAGATTAAATCTGCTTCTTCTAACCATTCAAATATCCCCTTTTACCTGCACGGAAGATTTTGGGATGGAATTCTATGAACATTTAAAAGTGAGGATTTACAAAGCAGAAAATGGAATCAGGTTAAAAATAATAAAAGAAGATTTGGGTTCAAAAGCTCTAAGTGAAATTAAAACAGTAAAATGCGTATGCACCAACATCAATATGTGTTTGATAATCATAATTTTTTGTCATCAGAACATGAGTTATAGGTCGGTATCTATGCTTAGAAATTGATTACATGAGTAGTTCCAGTGGGCTGACCCTGGTTGAATGCCAGGCACTCAACACAACCGCTGCATCTCTCCTCTCCATAAGTGGACAGGGGAGAGAAAATATAACAAAAGATTCATGAGTTGACATAAGGAGTGGCAGAGATCACTGGTGAAATATCATCACCGGCAAAGCAGACTCAGTTTGGAGATATTAATGGAATTTATTACTAACAAAACAAGAGAAGTATAATGAGAACACCAAATCTTAGAAACACCTTCCCTCCACCCGCTCCTCCTTCCCAGCTCTGCCTCCTACCCCAGCGATGCAGGGAGATAGGGAATGGGGCTTTATGGTCAGTTCATCACCCATGATTTCTCCTGCTGCTCAGAGAGAGGAGTCCCCCTGCTCCAGTGTGGGGTCCCTCCCACAGGAGACAGTTCTCCATGAACTTCTCTGATGTTAGTCCATCTCATGAGCAACAGTTCCCTACAAACTGCTGCAATGTGGGTCCGTCTTCCACAGGCAGCAGTCATTCAGGCACAGCCTATTCCAATGTGCGTTCCCCACTGGATCACAAGCCCTACCAGGAAACTTGCTCCAGTATGGGCTCCTCTCTCTATGGATCTGCAGGTCCCTGCCAGGACCCTGCTTCAGCAGGCGTTTCCCGTGGGGTCAGAGCCTCCTGTCAGGCATCCGCCTGCTCCAGTGCGGGTCTCCTCCAGGTGCTGCAGGTGGATCTCTGCATCACCATGGATCTACATGGGTTTGGAGCAAAGATGCCTCACCACTATGTGCCCCATGGGCTGCAGGGGAATAAATCTCATCTCTGGTGCCTGGAGCACCTCCTGCCCCTCCTATTCCACTGACTTTGGTGTCTGCAGAGCTGCTCCTCTCACATATTGTTGCCCTGGTCTTCTCTGGCTGCAATTAATCCAAGCAATAAACTTCCCCTCTTCTTAAACCTGTTATCACAGAGGAGTTACTATCATTTTGTATAGGCTGAACCTTGGTCAGTGGTATGTCCATCCTGGAGCTGCCTGGCATTGGCTCTGCTGGATGTGGTTCCAGCAGGTTCTCATGGAAGCCACCCTTGTAGCCCCTCCACTACCAAAACTTGGCCACACAAACTAAATACAGCAGTTGAAAGAATTTGAGTGTAAAATACTCTGAATTTTAGTTCATTTAGCCATATTCACAAAGAAGAGAATTGGAGAGGCTGTTCATTGGAAGTTTCAGCTGACCACAGACTGATTTTCTAATGTGTTATAGCAAGTTATAACCTACCTTTAACTGTGAGCATTATAGGGAGGAAATCTCAGTATGGTTTTCTTACTAAAAGTTGCAGAGATATGATCATTTTTCATGACTGTGTGTTTCTGCATGTGGCTCTTTATTTCATATTCATATTCCTGTTTCCTCTCCCACCCATCCCATGGTCAACATCTCTCAAATAAAACAGGTAAGTAAAAATCTCAATGTTACTGAGAACTCATAAATTTTGTCAGAATTGAAATTCCTTAGGAGAAAAGAAGAGAGTGGCTTTTTCAGTGAACCTAATGAGAGAACCCATGGAGGAAATATGTCATGGAGATTTTTCTTGACTGGCCTTTAAATACTGTAATATGTGCAAAGGTGTTACAAATGTTTCAGCATCAAAAAGAGTTGTCAGTATCAGTTAACACCTTTATAGACGTGTTTAAGTTTGTACAGGACTCAAATCTGTGAGAAAATAGACTTCTGCAGCTCAAAGGTTTGCTACATTTTCTTTGGAATTTCTTTTCACTTCTGGTCTGAATTTATATTCTTAGAGATTGGTTATATGGAGACAGCACTAATTATGAGAGCATAAGATGTACTAGTTGAACTGCTTTGTACTTTACCCACTACATTCTAGACTCGAAGTGGCTTTTTTTCTTTTTCTTTTTCTTTTTTTTTTTTCTTTTCAAGGCACGAAAAACTGAGATAGAAATGAGAAGTGTCTGGGGACTACAGCATTTGCACAAGGAATCTCCTTTTAGTCCTCTTGTCCCTAGTTCTCATACAAGCAGTTGCCATGTAGAATACACTATTGTAGTCCAGACTTGTATTGCAAAGATGCAGCTTCTGGTTCCTGATTCACTCTGACATGGATGTATGTGGCATAAGGGCTTATCTCATACCTCCTACACTTACAAGAGTTTGGAATAACCTCTCATACTCACCTTGGCAAAAAATACAGTGATGGAGAAAAATGTGCCATACTACATTGTTGTACAACAGAGTAAAGAATTATTGATTGTGGAATCCAGATAAATAAATACGCTTTCATTACAGTTTGCTTAAATGCTTCTTCTTTTTTTGTTGATGTTTTTTAACCTGACTCTACACATATTGAAATTGATCATCTTATTTAAACAGCTTGAGAGTTTGATCCCAGATAAGATTTTTCAGAAAAATCTGCTGCTCATCTCTACAAATGACTACTGAGTACTAGGATTTATAAAGTTCTCTCTATGAAAATTTCTAGGTAATGTGCTAAACCATGGTGTACTGAATTATTCATAACCAAACAGCACTATCTGGAATGGTTTCATGTTTACAAACCAGACATTTTAGAATTAGCCCAAATCAGCAACCACACAGTTCCGTGTGCTACATATAATGAGGAAATATTGATGGCAGACTTTGATTAAGAGACCCTAAGCTGACTGTGAATAACAGAAGTGATTTTTTCAGCTGATTGAAGGAAGAATGCCAATGGATTCAAGCACTTTCATCCAACTAGTCATAAAATTACCACCAGGGTCACAGAAACAGCTCTTGATGGTTCACTCCCTGATTCAGCAAAAGATTTGGCAAAAAATACCTGAGGTAGCAGTATATACATGTTTTTACTTTAGGCTATTGTTACTGTGCTTTACACATTTTGGTAAAAATATTGTTATCATTTTTGGTGGTTTTTTATCATTTGTTTCACTATAAGACTCCTATTGGCACTTTAAACCAATCAATACTTGTGTTTCTCAAGCAGTCAAAGCGCCATACTACAAAAACAACTGACTTTATTTTTATTAAATCATTACTTTTTGAATTGGAACATGTTCATTGAAGTAGATACTGGAGTGCAATGTCCTGTCCAGAAGACAAAATGAAAATGGAATACAAAGATTGCCTATTATTCTGAGCCATATCCTGTCATGATTTCTTTCTATATCCATTCCTATCTGTCCATTTCCTGCCTTTCACTTTTACGTTTTAGTTATGTGTAGAATATGATTATATATATGTTACATATTACAAGCTGTTTAATTTTCATATTTTGAATAGTTATATTAATACTCTTTTTCCATATGTATGAATACATTGCATAAAACTTTTGTCATTCTATTACATAAACAAAAATGCATTCAAAAGCATGACAATGAGCTCAATCTTTTCAAACAGTTTGGTTCTTTTGTATGTAAAATCATGGAACTTATTCAGCTTTTGAATCTAAATAAAGATGAGGACGTGATGGATACAATCCACAACAGTGATTCAAGGAACTTATTTAAAAGAGGTGATATCTAAGAGGGAGAGGGAAAAAAATAAAATAAGTTTCAGTAGATTTCTCTATTTGCTATTATCTGTCTGATATAGAAAGTTCACTAAAAAGAGATGAAGGCAAAGGGAGAATTTCACACATGATAAAATACCTGGTTTGATAAATAGGTTCAAAGAAAGAATTTTATATAATATCAATATAGAAAAAAAACCAAATTAAGTTCATGAGGAAAGAACAACCTTGACTGATAAAGGACAAAGTAACTTTCATATAGGTAGGAGAAATCTAAAAGGAAACTACAAATCTGCTGCTTACAATGGTCTAGATATAAAAAGAATATATTTATGGAAGAAGAAAAACAGTAATGAACTTTTTGTAGTTTTCAAGGGGTTTATTATTTGGGGGTTTTTTTTGGGTTTGGTTGGTTTTGGTTTTTTGCCAGTATTATTGTCATGGATCCTTTTAGACAATTACCTTTACCTGCTTCTGAAAAGAAAAACTGAGATTTCTGTTTGTACCATCAAATGTCTGCTATGTTCTTAGGGATAAATTTGTGCAACAGCATAGGGAAAAGAACTAATAGGAAAAACCTTTCCAACAGTGCTGTATGTTTCATGTTCTCCTTTGTATTTGAAATCTAGGATAAAAGAGGTTTTTCTTTTTTTCACTCAGTAGCCCATCAGCAGGATATCTAGAGTCTGCGTGTTATCTAGATGTCATGAAAGAACCCACTGCCAATAAAAGTATCTGACATTATACATTCAAAAAGAAATAGATCAAAACACTGGAAGATTAGCATATACATTAATGAAATTTATAACTGACAAAAATTTTGATAAAAATCCAAAGATAATAAGTAATGATTTCAATTAGTATAATACAGTTCACTTCCATACCCCACACATAAATGTCCTGCTCTAATAAAAATACATGTCAGAAACACTGACAAAGGTGTTCTTCTTTATATCAGTCTCTTCTTGTATAGGTTACCTTTTCTTTGATGGCTTACACTTCTATAGATGAGAAAGCAATGCTTTGATAATTTTTTTTCTTGTTTTTTTTTTCAAATTACAGACTCTAAACTGTTACATACTTTTTATCATTATTTTAGCTATTTCTGCATCTATTAAAGTGCATCTTTGGACTTCATTTCATTAAAAACATAGTTTGTTAAAGTACATATAACTGAAGAAAAACAAATTGAAAAGTAAGTAATCACAGATTTTCCTTTTCTGATAGGGGTTTTTTTCCATTACAGCTTTTGCTTTGTAGTTTGCTTATGCTTCTCTCAAGTCCTTCTATCTAACTTATGCCTTCTCTGATCTTCCGGCCAAGATGTTATCTGTTATTCCTTGTCATCTTGCCTATGCCTTTTTTTTTTTTAAAGTCAACCCACATCTCCAAGACTTAAATAAATGAAATTAATATTGATAGTGTATTATCCAATGCAAAAACACTGCAAGTGCAAAATGAAAGTGTATATATGTGTGTTTCCTTGGAAGATTTAATTTATCAGAGAGAGTTTTGTATCTAATGAAAATAACTTTTGAAAATTAGTCTTCTTACTAATATATCAGCAGCAGTTAACTGTTAAACATTGCTCTATTAATATCTCTGAAAGGACTTTTCATGAGTTTGTTTCAATCCTTTCCAAAGAGGGGCAGGGATTTTACAACTCAGAAGAACAGCTGTGTCAGTAATAAAAATTTGGACTTCTCATGGCTTTTGATCTGAGTTTACCATGTAATGCAAGGTGTTTTTGTTAAAATATGGATTTAACATAAAAAATGTTAATCTATGCTTCACTTTAATTTATGAGTGCTATCTGATATTACTTTTTAATTATTTTTATTACTTGATTTATTATATTACTTAGTTCTGCATAATGACCTTTTTTCACCAAGAACAATGAATAATATGAACTAGAATATTTCAACATACCATAATAATTTTCCAGATAGGGATATACAGGATTTAGGAACACTTTCACCCATCAAGAGCTACAAAAAGGATTTTTTTCAACTATGTGGAAATACAAGAGAGCTTTATAGTTAACTATATGAAAAATTACACTGAAATAAACAGCCTATTTATGCATAAGTGGATTTAATTTCAATTTGGTTCAACTAAACTGAGTTGAAATAGAAAAGAACACAATTTTGAAACCTTTTATATACGTTAAATTCCTTTTTTTAAATTTGTTTGTTCTTTTGATAAGTGTTTAAAACTCTTCTGCAGCAACAGACAAAAAGCCCATCCTAGGTAACAAGAAAGAATAAAAGTGTAAAACCAGGTGTCCTGACTTGATATCTTTAAAATAAGGATTCCTGATAAAAGAAAGCTGTAAATATAAAATTGTTTCATGAAAGTGTTAGTTTTGATATTAACTGAGATTTTAACCACCCATGTGTGTGCTTTACAGTGCCATGTCACTGTATTTTCATGAAACACAAAGATTCCTACTTCAGAAGAGTCAATAGATGTGAGGTTTAGATACTGAGACTAATATGATGAATGTTGACTGCCATCATTCATGGCATTGGCTGAAATTCCAGGCAGCAACTTTTTAAAACTCAGTATGGAGGAAAACAAACCAATATATCAACAAAACAACAAGGTTTATTCCATGCAGGGGAAAAAAAAAAAAAAAAAAAAAAAAAAAAAAAAAAACAAAAAATGACAAAAGCTCATCATTTTTCATGAAACTGAAGATTTGACTTCTAACCATGACTAGAATGACATATTGTGATAGACAATGACTGATGAGAGCAGATCTGCTTCAAAATAGACCAGAAGTAATCTGTATGACTATATTACTTTTGAGCGTTTTTTGGAAAGTTCAAGTGAATGAACAAACCTAAAAGGTCCTCTAGTAAAGGGTCATTATTTACCAGAGCACCAATGAGTTTAAGAATGGGGTTTTTTTTCTAATTTAAGCCATCTGAAGACCTGGCCAAGAAGTCTGTACGTGTTACATGTACATTGACATACTTTGTTAGATTTATTTGCTTTAGCCCAGTTCCTTAAGATTTCAGTCATCACAAAGAATTGGGAATTTTTTCAACTTCATATGGAATTGCAATTAGGAGGAATTCTTACACGGTAGCCATTTACAAAATCATATCGTCAAAGCTTTAATTTTGGCATGAAAATATAAAAATTTTTAAAAAGTTCAGTTCTTTTATCACAGGTATGACCACAGGACGTTGAAACAGGAACACATACTTCCATAAATCCAGAATTAAAGGTTCAGAAATTAGCTCTATTTGTGAATTAATAAGTAGATATTTCAAACATAGATCTTTTATAATTATTACATCCCCTATCCATTGCACACTATTGAACTCTATGTGCAGAGCTACTTTATTAATTTGAGGTGAAATTTTTATCTGCTAGATGGGGAGGGGATATTAGGAAGAGCCAATGTTTCAGTTACTCAATGGAAAGTACTGGGACTTCTTTTAATAAGCTTATTATGTGTTTAGGGAAGGTACATAGAAGTTAATCATGACAAATTTTGGGAGGGAGAGTACGCCCTCTCAGAAAGGCCCAGGTCAGTTCAGCTAAATGTAATTGTTAAAATACAGTGTTCTAAATAGGGTCTTTAGTCTTTCGTCCACTAAAAATGTTGCATTTCCTTCTTGTTCCTAGTCCCTACTTAATTCAACATGTCTTTTTCAAAAGAGATATAATTTTTCAACTTTGCTTTTTCAACTTATCAGCACTTAATAGCACCAACTTTGCTTTCTCTTATATTAGTACATACTAATAAAAGATGACAACAGCACAGATATTAATACATTCAAAACATATACAAGAAGTGTATAATATCACCAAGAAAGAAAGGAAACCAAGAACTGAAGTGGAGATAAGAGCAATTAATCACATGGATTTTCACTTCACTGGAAGAATTGATGCATAAGAATGTGGAAGAGTAAAAGTGATTTTCTAGTTCTACTCTATCATTGAGTATAACTTTGAGGACCACTTTGACAATTTGTATTTAAAATATTTCCATGCTGATAATGCTACACTGAACATTTCTTTTGAATTGATCTACACTATTATAGTGTTCCTTTATACTCTCTTTAATTTCTTGTGATAGAATGATAGTTACCATGACTTTAAGAATAGGTATGGAGCCTAATTCACTGCAGATGGAAATCTATTAAAGACTCTTCTTTGTCTAAAATGAGTTGTATCATGGCAATATCAGTTTTCAAATAAAAATATTTGTGAAGGATTCAGAGACATCAGACTGAACACTGGACAGGTCCATAAAATTTGTTAATTACATTCCATTATTTGTTATAGCTTCTGTTCTGTTTTCAGTTATTTCCCAGATTTTGAAATGTTGAAATTAAGACAGGAAAGTAAACCTTTACTGCATTCTATGCCATGCCTTCACACTGTGTCCTCAAAAATACACTTCAGCTTTTCAGCCAAGCACTGTTCAAACATCTGCATGACTTTGTGTTAAACCTTTAAATAAAAAGTCATGTCTAATGTGGGATTTCAAATATAAAGGTACAATTTCCACCAATCATGATTTTATTAAGGAATTTTAAATTACTCTTGAATTTTTATATCTCTTAATGGAATATTTATGAGAGAAGAATGATATATATGTGATACAACTTAGACAGCTAGTCATACCATGATCAACATGTTAGCCACCTCCAAAAAGTGTACCTCCTCTGGACCTTCTCTGAATAACCCTGTGGAAATTCTTACTTTGGTCTTCTGACTTTAGAAGAAACCCAAATAATTTATATTCCTCAAATAGAGGTTAATGTCAAGTGTTAACAAGTAAATGATTAAAGGAGCAACAAAAAATATTGCTAATGGAAAAAAAAACCCCATGTGCTCCATTGTGTAGCATGCCAAATAAAGTCCTTCAGAATAAGGCTAATGATGAAGGTATGCTCTATACTATATTTGAAATATCCCTATGGTAAAGAAACAAAAGAAACAAAAGCAACAAATGCAACAAAGATATCAGGATGGGATCATATTCAGGTCAATAATTCAAGAAAAGTATAATCCAAGGAACAATGCCTAGAAAATGACTGTAGATTGTATACTGTTTCTTTAAGTGTCTCTAAAATGAAGTAAAGGGGCATTGATGTAGTTTTTTAATTCACTTTTTCCTATAATGACTTGTGCATTCACTGAACATTCATTTGCTTTTACCAAGAAAAAGAAATAGACTCTGGTTAAATGAAAAGGAAACATTAAGAATAGTGAATAATGCAAATATGAAAAGAAGAAAAGGACAGAAAAGCAATTTTGAAAGAGCAATTCTTGCAGATGTTTAAGGCCTATCTCTTCAGTCTCTTACTTCTAAGGACAAGACTGAAGGAGAAGTGCATACACTGATTCTGTGAGTGAAAGAAAACCTCTCTGCATAAGAGATGCTACAGATCATTACTCACTGCTTCCAAGTGCCTATTTTGATAAAGAGAATTTGAAAAATTAAATCAGCTAGTAATTCAGGCACACTGCTTGTTATCAGACCCCCTAAGTATGGTAATGAATGCTTTTTTCAAACAGTGATCAACTTCTTCCTTCTTGACCTGCACTTAGATCCTGCTCATAAAGAGAGCTTGTGGACCATGTTATTTAGGGCTTAGTACAAAATCCACTTGAACCCCTCAAGCTGAAGGAGTCTACTTATTAATTTCTTGCCAAGAATAATATTTGACTAATTTTAACCACCAGAAACTCTTCTTCAATGAGGTAGCTACCAGAGCTATATACACTACAGCTTGCACTAGCCTGTGCCACATAGTGAGTTTGACTCCTTGCTGTCTGAAAATATCATTAAAACTGAGCTATAAAGAATTTTGTGTGCCTATAAAAGCTTTCCAGAACATTTTCTTCCTATGGAGCACAGGGAATAAAGAATGCAGGGGAAAGAATAAGGATGGGATAAAATAGTTCTGTGGACTCAAGATGTGTTTTTAGATTATTTTCACTAGCAGTAGGAGAAAATATCCCCAGCAGAAAATATCCTTTTTCTATGGTCTATTGCAGACTTCAAGTGGGTGTTTGTAGTTATGGATATGGCTGTGTCTCTCTTTTCTCTCTGTGAAGGAAGATATTAATATATTAAGATCCTGAAACCTAGACATGTGGAAAAATAATACATAAATCTCTTTACCTTAATATTCTGGGTTTTTTTGCAGATTATGAATCAGTCCCATCTCTAAATAGCAGCTGAACTTCCTAAACTTCACACAAGAATCGAATAAAATGTTAACCTGAGTATCTTTAAAACTGTTTTGGGCATTGCATTTTTTTCCCCTCACCCACAGCTAATTAAAAAGCCTATATATGATTTAAAAGGTTTTCTAGTTGGTCCATGCAACAGGCTGTAAAGCAAAATATGTAATTTTAGACTGTTGAATCTAGTCAATGAAGACTGGCAATGTCTTTCTAGCCTCATCCTGAAGCAATCAGACAGAAAGAGAAATTTTCATTATTTTTAAGCATAAAACCATTTTCTTGTCTAGCCTGAACTATACTGATCTCTATCTAGCTATCTACCTGTATGAATTCTATGTATTCATTTATTCTGTTTTAGAGATCAGAAATTCTAGGTACACATACTTTATTAATTAACAAATTGGTGAACACTGTAAATTTGACCTTCACAGGCAAAGAATGCTCTTTTTATGATTTTCCTTTTTAAACACAGAACATTATAAGTCTGTATTATTAATCCACAGAATATATAAAGAACTTGACAACTTAGGAAGGGCAGGGAAAAAAAGGAAAAAAAAAGCAAGGCCCCTCACTACAAATTCAAATGTTGAAACTCACAGAGCTTGGTCTCCAGAGAGGTCATACTGTGAGCACTTCTACTGCTATCAGTGCAGGTGAATCAAAGAGTATACAAGACACAATTCTTTTGGATTGATAACAGAAATTTATTTGCTTTACATATGTTAGTTGGCATTTGTGTTGGTTTTGCATGGCTTGGTTTTTGGTTGGAGGGGGCCATGGAGGTGGCTTCTGTGAGAAGCTGCTGGAAGCTTCCACCATGTTCAGCAGAGTCGATCCCTGATGGCTCTGAAGATGGACATGCTGCTGGCTAAGCCTGGGCTAATTAGAGATGATGGTAATGCCTCTGTGATAACATATTTATAAGAAGAAAATTAAAATAAAGTGTGGCAAAGGTTATTTTTTCCTAGCCAGAGAAGAGG